>JBBPKG010000124.1:0-31205 GCA_038089115.1 Fistulinella cinereoalba | reverse complement strand
GGAAGACAAGTCAAAGAGATAGAGGTCAAATGGCTTGGATATGAGTTATAACACCTAGAGTTTGCCAAACCTGTCTAGACTTTATCAGAGTTGCCCTGGACTTTTGACCTCCTAAACTGGGGAAGATTCAGAACTCACAACAAGCTCTAGAGGCCCTATCAAACTAAGGATAATAGAAAGAGAGAATTGGTTTTGATAGAAACAACCTTCAGACTTGAAGTAATACTTGTTGTGATCAAACTTGAGTCACAGCATCAAAGCGAAAAGTTGTCTACTATTGCTATTTCTAAGAAAGCTAGGGCATTATTGTGCACTGCTAAGAGTTGGCTGGCCTTGTAAAGGTAAAGGTCAAGGACAACCAAAATGGGGAACCATTGAGGTTGGAGCCCTGGTTTATATACCATAGATAACATATGTACATGTTTGTGTAAATACCATAGTCATATGCATAGCCATATGTGTAAGAAAAACACCATAGAATGATTAAATATTGTATCACTTGAAATTGTAATGCCATTGGCCATGGGCTAAGGGCATATTTGTAAGCATGATGTCATCATGGAATGTTGTAGAATGTTCATATAGGATGTAAACAAATAAAGGGCTGTGCAGGTTGAGGCCTGTTAATCTGAACTTTGGCATAGGTTTAAAGTCTGAAAGATTAGATAGTTGGATATTGGATCTATCCAAGATAAGATAGGATGTTGGCCATTGCTAAGATAAGATAAGATCTGAAGATAAGATAAAATGTCAAAAATAAAATGATGAAGTCAAAAATAAAAATGTGGGTTAAAACCTGTGTCCATTACAATACTTGACTAGTGATTAAGAGAAAGCAATGAATATACAAGCCTAGGGAACAGGCAATTATGCTACAGGGTTTATATACTACTGAGTGGCTGTGCTATAGAACAAAATGGAATGTTCTGGAATATACTATATGATGTCATAGAAATACTATAGAATGTGCAAGAATGTTCAGTGTCATATACTTCAATAAAATATGATAAGAAATGAAGTCTAACATAAACTTTAAGATGAATTTGCACCTGTAGCCACTTGGAGCTTGCATGGTTTGCATTCAAGTAATGGTAGTTTGATAAGCACAAGGATGGACTGAAAGAAGCTGCTGCTGCTTTGGCAAGAAGTTATTTCAAATGGTTTTTTTGGGTTTTTAGATCAGACACAGCTTAGATAAGGTGCACAGATGGGGGGGTAGCAGGCCCAATAATGCATAACCCCCAAAAAAATCCAATGCATTACACAATATGTGATATGTAGGCATTTTTCAGTGTGCCCAACTTGGAACTGGCCATGGGGCCATGCAATATTTGAACTTCTACTGTACTAATGGTTACAATATTACCTTTCTGTAATACTTCTCACAGCCAGGGTGACATCCTGGTTATATACCTCTTGCCTTGCTCCCTCAGCTGTTTTCTAGTAGTTGGGGTTGGCATCTTGGGTAGGTGGCTCGCTCACACTGATAGGCGTTGAGACCAGGAGGGCCATTAGTACACATTCAAGAACACATAAATACATACCACAACAACAAAAATAAACACACTAGTGAGTTAGAGCACCACCCAAGCATCAAGTCCAGACTTTCGGCCGCGGAATGAACGAAGCCCGGTCTATCAACTTGGATGTGGGCTCATCCTCGTCTACCGCTCCTTGTACGTATCCCACCCCCATAAACACAGGTTGTCCCCCGCCACCACCATGCGCAAGGAAACCCCTCCGAGTGCTCTTCATCCCCGTTGCAACAAAAACATCCTTCTCCTCTTTTGGTTCTAACTCGTCATTGCATTGATCAACATCCGAAGACCGAGCCTGCGCACTACGTAGTTCTTCGTCGAGAGTCTGGTACCATTTGTGGGATTTCCTGCGCTTGTTATGACTTGATCCCGAACCCAAAGAATTGTGGCCATTCTGCTTTTGCGACACAGCTTTTGGACGGCCTTTTCCAGCCAAGATAGGCTTCGCTTTCGGTTTGCCGGGTTTGGACTGAGCGACGGGTATGAGGGAAATAAAAGGTACGGGAACCTGTGTCTCCTGATTATCATCATCTACATCTGAGTCCATGGTTGGGAAAGATTTCGGCCTCGGAGTCGCCCCTCGCTTGGTACGTGCTGGCGCGGAAACTTTACGTGGAGTGAGATTAGGTATGGGAGACGTAGGTGAACACTTCCTAAAGGGCTCAGAAGCAGGGCGGGGCATGGGAATATCGATAACTGCGGATTCTGGGTGTGTACCTTCCTCTACTCCAACATCGGCGACTTCTATTTGTTCGGTGCTAGTATTTGTCCTGGATACTCTCTGTGATGAGGTGGTGGTGAGGAGTCTAGGAGGAGTCGACGGAACTGGATCTTCCACGCTGTTCTCATCTCGGTCGTTGTCCGAGCACAGTGAAGGTGTTGTGACGTCAGTTTCATTGGTTTGCAGCGAGCCAGGCTGGAGAGCAAGCCCGGACAGTGACGATATCTCCGACGATGACGTAGCAGTCGGCTGGCTTGTATCAGAAGAGAACTGCGAAGATGCCTCTGTCATGCGGCGCTTTACTGTAGCGAATAGAGGTATTGAGTATGAATTCGACGCTCCATCTAAGAGTAAAATACCTGGTATATTGTCCGACACATCTGATCCTAGTATATCCGCCTTGCGCTTCACACCGATGCGAGCCTCAAACTGTTTCGATGCTGCCAGCGCAAATGCTGGTACAGGTGCGGCTAGGGAAGAACCGATAGGAACGCGAAGGCTTGCCAACGAACGTCGACGGAGCAGCTCCTTGGCAGAAAGTTTGGATGTCGCTGTCAAGGCTGAGCTGCTAACATGGACGCTCTTACTCAAACCTGATGGACCCGCAACACCATCTCCCCCCATCAGGTTGACACCGGAACCAACTTTTCTCAGCTTGGCCGTCTTAATTTCCTGCAGGAAAGCAGCCATCTTCTCCGACGGAACGTTAACAGTTGGCTGACCGTGCCTCATTGTTTTATGAGGTCCAGGATTGTTGATGGGTGCTTCAATGGGTGTCATAGCGTGGCGCAGGGAAGCGCGAGCGGTAGCGAACATAGATGTGGGCGTGCAAGGTGCCGTGTCGATGCGCAAGGGAAGCGGTGGTGGTGGCGGTGGAAGGGCAGAGAAGACAGGAGGTGAACATCGTATTTGACTTCTGGAGAGCTATCAAGGCCACTAAGACTTGGCAGTAGAATACACAAATTCTTCTTACCTCCTCTTTCAGTCGTGCAACCTCTTCTTCCAGGGCTTTGATCCGCCGCTTATCTCGCTCAAGCTCGTCCGAAGCTCGTCTGCTCTGGTCCCCACTAGAATATCTCTCGCGTTCGCGCTGTTGTTCGCGTGCGGCATTCAACTCACGCTCCTTGACATGAACACTATCACCCCCTGCATTTCCGTCGACGATAAAGTCCAAATCGGTATCATTCCCGGTATCCTGCATCCGCTCTTTACCCTTCCTGGAGGTCAAAGACTGAAGGGTAAAGGTCGGAGGAGAGGAGTGCGGAGATGTTTCATCGACAGAACGGAATTTGCAAACAGGTTTGCCTGGGGATGAATAAGGGCTGGGTAGCATGAGGGAGAAATCTGCCTCCGCGCCATCCGTCGCGTTAAACCGGTTCACCGCATCCTTTACTGAAGCAACGGAACGACCCCGCCAAGGGGAGATGTATTGGTGAAGAGGATGCCGGTCGAGGTCTTTGTTGCCTGTGCTTGAAATGGCAGATGCGTGAGTCGATGATGGCCCGGCTTCGCGGATTTCTCCATCACAAAAATGCTGCGACCTTTGAATAGCACCTATAGGAAGCGAAACTGACTGCCGGCACTGAACTAGCTCTGGCGCGAGAGAAGGTGACCGAGGGAAAAGGGAGCCAGGCATGGTGATGGAGGGTTGTTTCTTCAGCTTTGGCAGGGGGGATCCCAAAAAGACGGGTGGTGGAGGCGCATAAGACTTCGAGCAATCTCGATCACTGGCTGAGAACACTACCAACACAGCTCAGCGACGCGGAAAAACACGCTGCACATAGATTCAAGCACACCTCGGTCATCGTCATCGATGTCTGCTACTTGTAAATGGTTGCAGCAGTATTTTGTGGGGGAAAGCTCGGTCTTTGAGCGTGCATCGCGTATTCGGTTGCGTCGGATCCTTGACCGTGACCTGACCTCGCCCCCGCTCACATTTCCGTCCAAGCCTGAACCACGCTCCCTTCTCGAGCTCTTTGCGCGTCTGACAGATGCATTTTGATTCGCCTTAAGGATACTGAGATAAGCATGAAAGGAACTCGGATAGGCCGTGACTGACTGGACCGCCCGTGGCATTGAGCACGAATGACTCGAATTCTCTAGAGACAAAGTTGAAGACGTGCGAGATAAAGCCGTTGGGTTGTGTTGGCTCTGGCGCGCGCCGGTCGGGTTGACGTATGCTCCGGGGGGCCATGTACTGATGACGCCGATATGGTGTATGTATGTAGTTGAAACTGGCGCGAGACATACAAAGCATCGCGCGTGAGACCGGCTTGGCCACAATAGGCAACATCAACATTCGCTCAACAATCTTAATCAACAACTGGAAGCCCCTTTTCCGCTCGCATCTAAGATACATCGTGCACTAATAAAATTATGAAAGGATGGGGTCCGCGCGTGAAGTGTCGATAAACAAGGTGTCCTTCATTACCGTAAACAAGCATCGTGAGGTCAGTGCATGGAGAAGTTGTCCGCTTCATAGTTGAGATAGACGACAAATTTTTCATCGGTATCCCGAGTAAGATTCGTAGCTCGGTGGCGGAACATGACCACTTGCAGCCAATGACGCACGGACCGCAGCGTATGGATCTGCATACTGCATTGTCCGGCTGATTCGTGGAGTGTTCGGGTCACCGGCAGCGGGTGGTGCGAACGAGCTTGAGACGCCACCAAACCCTGACGGTGCAGGGTCGGAGAAGGCACCATACGCATCCAGAGACGCGCGCGACGCGGCAGCAGGAGGCATCGCACACCCATTACTCCGTGGCGCACTGGATGAGTACGCAGTGGAGCTTGGTGCAGTCGTGGTCGTAGTTGCCGCAGACCAGCGGTTGGCATCATCGAATGGTGAGCCACCAGCATTCGAATCATCATAAGTGGATCGACGAGGGGCCATATCAGCCGATGAGTGATCAGTGATAGTTTGACCAGCCTGGACAGATGGCGGCGGAGCAGAGCCGACAGGTTGATAAGCGGTCGTCTCGGTTTCCTCCTCGACTTCATCAACTTCCTCTATATCCGGGCGGGCAAAGGGCGGGTCTAATGGGCGTTTGATTAAGTTGCCTGATCGCCAATCCATAATAAGGAGGACCAGCGATGCGAGCCAGAAGCCTAGATCACACATGAATCAGTGGAGCATTTGGAATTATGTGTAGCGGTACGTTACCAAAAGCCAGCCAGAAGAATATACAACCCGCTTTCTTCGTGCTGCACCATGAAGGCAAGCCATTGACAAAGTCCTGACCAAGCGATGCGTGAGGATCGCCGCTCGCATTCTTGCACCCCGCTTCCGTCCATGCTGAGATGGTCGTCACAAACCTGAAGATGAAACATGGGTGTATGGGAAACGGTGATAAAAGGGCAAAGTTGAAAACAACGCACGCAATCAGGAGACTGAAAACACATCCCATGGCCGTGAGAACAAAGCTGACGCGTACCTCCTGAAGGGCTCGTGCAAGGCGGCCGAATTTATCATACTTTTCGTAGATGACGGGGACAAACAATAAAAAGAGAGAGAGGAAAATGCCGGACACGGATACAAATAGAGCAAATCCAGTGAGACCAGCTGTGCACGAAAGCGACAGTCAGTCACCAGCTGCACAGCACAGGCTACATGGAGGAATTTGCTCACAAGGGCCAACATTCCACTTTGCTTGGAAACTCGCAACGCTGGCAAAACAAGCCATGGAAAGGAAGTTGAAGAAGGCCTGGGAGGTATGGAATATAATGGCGGGCTTCGATATTATCATCTACAAGGGACCAATAAGTCATGTCAATAACCCTGAACTGGAGTGTAGAATGACCGCAAGCCATATGACCCATAGCAGGGGAACGAAGAGGAGAAGGACCAGCGTGCCAGACAGGTCCATACAAGCATCTGCAGGGAACAGGAGAGAAGGGAGAATTACGTAACCAATGTTGGAAAGGAGGTCAAGTTTAAGATGCAGACCAAAGACCAACCAGACTGCAATGCGGCGCCACCAAGAAAGAGAAGCAAAAGGAGGGAACCTCACATCATCCTGATATCTAATGATTCCATTGTTTCCTATACCACCCAACATGGACCGGGAAACTACAGTGTCCTTCAGGTGCCTGTTGGGTAGGATGCGATCCAGACCATCCTGCAGAGACTCCAGCAACGTCATGGGTGCGTGATGGGCTCGTCACAGATAACGGGGGACGGAAATGCAAAGGCTAGCGGGACGCGTTGTAGACGATGGGTATGTACTAGGACGGTTGTTGGCTATTCAAGGCAACGCAGACGGGCCAAATGCGCAGTCTCCACGTCACCGCCGCCCATGTCCACGTGATTTGGATTACGTTATGACAGCAATCGCATCTCAAAAGATCGCCCTCACCAACCCACCGCCAATCGCAGCACCTAGCCAGACATATCAGAACGATGACAATAGCATCGCCTGTTGCAACTTACCGGCACCGAATCCAGCACCGCTAGCAGCGGAGTGTGCCATCTACATGTTGATCAGCGAAATCAGCCTTGCAGAGCGCACTTGTTGGTTACCGTGTTGCCGAAAGCGCCAAATTTGCTCTTCTTTTCAGCCTGCCCTCCCGCCTGCTGCAAACCCACTGAATTCACACCAGTTCCGTTCGCCGGTGGTACGTCGGCTCCATGCAATGCAGCTCCAAACGGACGATATGGTTTCCCAGTACTGGTCGTCGTGGAGGTTGAGGGAGACTCGACTTTCTCAACATGATTCGACGGGAACAATCCCTCCTTGCCGCGTGCCTTGCCAAGCCACCAATCTTCGTTCCTTTCCGCAACGACTTCGATCATCTCACCCGCAGCAAACGACAGATCATTCGCCTCCTGCACATAAGCAGTCAGTACTGGCCGTTCGCAAAATGGCAAGACGTCACCATACGCCACTATCCTCATTGTAGCCCCATATAGCGCGGGCGTACACAGTTGCGCCGTTGGACGGTGTTGCCGCCAACTGCCTTGAAGCAGGCAATGGGACAGCGCGTCCTCCAGAAGCTGGAACCGCAACGACCCTAGTTTGCGATGTAGTGGAAACAACACTGGCCTGAGTCTGCACTGGAAGACGCCCGAGGATCTCCTTCATTACCGCCGCGTCCTCGGAGGAGAGATAGTTCTGGGATTCTAGAAAAGTAACACTGAGCTGCATTTGGCTGGTGACATGCCCCAGGAGTGCTGCGGCCTGGAGTTCGTGAGGAGCAGACATTATGATATAGTAGCGCAGTAAACTTGTTGGTAGCCGATGGGAGACTGGGAGTTTGAGGGCACTAGCAGTGGATATAAATACTGCCACTTGAGTTCGGCTGTGCCTCTCGAGAGTCACGATGTGGCTTCGATATGGCAATGGCTGCACGGCGGTGCCTAATTTCCCAAGTTGTCCGCCAAAGCATAACGTCACCTGCAAACTTCGTCACTGATAACTCAAACCCTCAACTCTCAATTAGTCGTGATCAGGAACGTTCCGTCCATTTTGCACAAGTCGATCGTTCAAAGCAATGCCATCCGAATCAACACTCATCATTACAGAACTCCCTGATTTCGTCTCTGCGGAAGAGCATAGGAGTATTCTTGCATCCACGCCACCATCTTTCAATGCTATTCGCTCCGTCCTCCGTCACAAGGAAGAGGGCGTGTCTGTGACCCTTGATCCTCCCATCCAGGGGTTCACTGCGGAGGATGGTGCTAGCGGCGTACTCTATATCATCGAGAGGTACACGGTATATGCCACCGGTTTTCATCTCATCATTTACAAAATATACAGTGCTCTTGTGTTCATGTCATCCACTGGGCGTGGTTTGCAGGTCTCGTACCCCACAATCACCCTCCATGCAATATCCCGTGCTAGTGGAAGCAATTCATCTATATACTGTCAGCTGGATGAATCACACAGCGCCTCTCCACCCGATGATGTCGCCGAGGCCGAAGATGCCACAGCGATGCGAGAGCTGATGATCATGCCTCAAAATCCTGATTCACGTACGTCCTTGTACTTGTCGTTTTCGGTCCTGCTCAAGCTGGTGACCTCGCTCCTGTAGTGGATGCCATCTTTGAAGCCATGTCCCAGTGTGCATCTCTGCATCCGGACCCGAACATGTCAGAAGAGGAGGAGGCGGTTGATGTCGTCTCTGATGGCGATTTCGAGACTTTTGATGGGGATGGGGAAGAGGAGCTGAGCGAAGTCGGGCGGGTGCGCAGTGATTTCGTCAATGATAACCGCTACGCACCATACTAGACACCCCTGCAGGCCGCTCTTGCCCATCTAGAGTCAATCATTTATGACCCAGAAACTAAACTCAATGGTGATCCGGCAGGAGCTGAGGATATCCTGAGCGAATAAGATCAAACCGGGGAACAACAAGAGCTTATCTAGTAGTGTCGGGGCGATCTTTTGGCAAATTTTGTTGAGGGCTTAGAGCATGAGGTGAACCATGTTACTCGTAGTATCCTCGGAACGTGTTGACTACATCCGTAACTGCCAGTACCAGTTTCAAGGAGCATATAGTGTCAGCGAACCTAGGCATGCAGTAGTTTGCCTTAGATTTTATGCCCTTACTTAACATCTCATGTCCAAACACCACCTTTTCCCTACCAGTGAGGTCGCAAGTTTCTCATGGCATCAGAGTCGTCCTGGTGCCATCTTGAAAGATACCCTTCCGACCGTTTTATGATAACTCCGAATTACACGGATCAGTTTCTATCATACCGAGAAGCCATCTCTTGCCACTGTATCCGATATCTCATCATGCACCAGATTTCCAGTAAGCAATATCACCATCAACCACTGATTGGGGTTGACATCAGATTAACCAATTCGCATGTAGAACAAAAAAAGCTGACTCTCGTAAGGCTTGCCTTGCTGTCGCAGCTTCCCAGCGGATTTGACAGCAGCCTCACTGCCATGCTCCTTAAGATCGTCATAGGACATAATTTCACCACAGACAAATTTGTTCTCGAAGTCAGAGCTGATTAAACGGTCAGAACAGCAACGAAAGCGACCCTGGGATGAAAACACACTGAATAACACCGGCAGCCTGCGGTGCCTTTGTTCCCCGCCGGATTGTCCATGCCCTCACTTCATCGGGGCCACAGGTGAAGTATCGAATGAGCTAAATGCAAGCGATGGTCATTCACAAGACAGACATCTGTGGAAGAACACGCACATCAAGCGATGCGTAGCCTGCTTGGGTGATCTTACCCAATGCGCCCTGTGCTCCCTCTTTCTGAGCCGCCGCTTTCTCCTCGTCGCTAAGTGCAGATAGACGCTCTTCTAGCGCAACCGAAAATGGTATCAGAGGGTCTCCGGGGTTATTGGTATCAATCCAGGCCTTAATCTTTGGCAACCTATAGTGATTCCATAAAAATATCAGAAGTCTGTGACTTCAGCTCACCATTTGTTTTTTTTCCGAGTATAATCTGCTTCACTCAAATTGACAAGATATGTCACAGGTTTCGCAGTTAAGAGGGAAAGACCGTTGACAACTTCAATCTGCGAGCTGCAATTAGTTCCTAACGGTATTGCGCGTGGCAAAATATGAGAAAAGACAGGTTTCCCGACATATGTACAGCTTGATTCCATCCGAGTGAGAATGACACCATTCGACAGCCGCAGAATGCTAAACGAATAATCACCTAAAGGGGACGTCAGCACGCTTCGAGATTAGAAGGCGACGCGAGACATGTGAATAGTTTAAAAATATCAGATTGAACGTCATGTCATAGGAATTTGGGGCGTTACTCCCACCTCAATGAGCTGGGTTATTCGAGCATGGAACTCTTTTTCATCAGAGAAAGAAGAAATGGAGGCAAAAAGCTCGTGGATACGCGCCTCTTTGTTCGTCCAGTCCCCTTTCCGTACATCTTTTTTCTCGACGGTCAGGGTTTTCAACACCTTTTCAACTGTGGCCTTAAGATTTAGGTCCGCGTGGGGCCAAATGGAGTAACAGACAAAGGAGACATACGATCTCCTCCTTTTTAGCCCTGTCGGCCAAGCTCGTGTTCCCAAGAGAGCGTCCAGTCCTTTTGAGACCATCTAAGTGTTTCTCAACCCATTCTATATCCTTCAAACGTAGTTCCGTTTGAATGATTTCCATGTCCCGTAGGGGGTTGACATCACCCTCGACGTGAATAACTTCGGCATCATCAAAGGCTCGGACGACTTGAAAGATGCCGTCGACAGCGCGAACATGCGATAAGAAGGCGTTACCTAGACCTGCGCCTGTAGAGGCGCCCTGATCTTGAGTCAGATGAGATTGGGTAGAATGAACGAGTTACGCACAGCGGTTAAACCGGCGATATCGATGCAAGTGAGGAAGGCCGGAATGCGAGAAGCGGGCTTGTAAAGTTCACAAAGCCACTCAAATCGCGTATCGGGGACCGGGATACGCGCTTCTTCAGGATTGATTGTCGCGTACGGGAAGTTGGCGGCTTTCCCAAGGTCTGTGCGAGGTGAATGCGAGGTACGGAGAGACGAAAGAGGCGAACCTGTGTTTGAGAGTGCATTGAAGAAGGAGGACTTCCCGACGTTGGGCAGGCCTAGAGCGATCAGGAGTGGATTCCATAACCTGCATGAACTGGAGAGGATACGCACCAACGATACCGACCTTGAGGTTGTTGCTTGGGCGACCTAGCAGAACCTTTTTCTCCTGAGCAGGGGCTTTTTTCGGTGGCATTTTTTTCGCCTTTGCGTGTGGAGTCGCGGAGGCTGAGAATGAGCGCGTAAGGAAAAGGACGAGCGGAGGACAACGAAATCGATCTATCATCGCCAAAACAATTGGATACCAAGATAGGATAGGATAGTTGAAAAGGAAATATATTTTTGAAAATGTTTTATTTACCTTTATCTGCCGAGCATGCCGAACAACGTGAGCCATCCCGAGCTACCACATTCTCTCATACCTCCCGTGAGCCCAACATCCTTGGCGCAGGTCAACGCCATCCCCGACCTCGATGAAGAGTCTACACTGTTTAGTGATCGTGCTACTGCTGTCCGTCTTTGCAGACGCCCAGACGGAGACTGTGACCAACAAGTAGGCTGCCGTATAGCCTTGGGATCTTTTTCCTGCTGATCTCCCGTAGCGCCGGCGCTGTAGTCGTCGAGGTCATCACTGAAAATGCCGCCGGAGTCGTCACCACCCGAATTCTGTGAGTGCCGAAGCATGTTTTATCCTATGTTGTGCCGACAAAGCTGCAGTGAGACAATCGCCGGCGGCTTGACTACATCGCAGACAACCAATGCTCTTACGGCCACCACACCCAACGTGTTGACCCAGACCACTGCGTTGACGACGTCTACAACACAACCGCTTGGTCCGGTCGAGCAGCCCACCTCCGGGCCTGTGACACCTGGCGGTCCAACCCCCTATGAATACACTACAACCGACTCGAACGGCAACACGGTCGTACAGCAGGGCGTGTTTACCCCCACCGGTCCGCAAACCCAGCTTCCTCAGCAGACGACTACCGGCACCGTCCTCGGCTATTCCCAATGGCTATCGATGGTAGGAACATACACAGTGCCCGCTAGCGCTGCCCGCCGAGTGTCGATGCCGGTGGCGATAGGATGGTATTATTTTGCAGCAAGCGGGTTTGCTGGGCTTGTCGGGGGCGCTTGGCTGGTATTATAACGCTCAACCGTGCCGGGGAATTGTTTGGGCTACTTATGCGAACTACGGACTTGCATCAGGCTGATGCTCGACTCTATTGCTATGGCCATAGCATATCTACATACCATCACTATTTTACCTCTATAGCATTGTGGACCTTCATCCGAATAGCTTTGCTGCGCACAGTTTTCCAAACGGAGTGGCGTCATTATCCACGAAGTAAAGAAACAAAACGCCCACGGGATATGCCAATCCCTCCCTCAGGCGTGCTTCCTACTTAGTTGCCCCCTTGACCAACATGTCATCAACACCAGAATCGAACGCCGACCACCTGGCCGTCGCATGCGTCGTCGAGGCCTCCCTGCTACTTGCCCTTGAATGGCACCGCGTGCTGGTGGAGTATGTCCACCCACTCCTCAAGCGTTTGAATGAGCTGCACCCTTCGCATCAGGTACCACTAATACCTCGTGCTATTCTCCATACAGCATCTGAAATTTCCCTGCAGTTCCGTCTCGGATTTGTGGCATATGGCGCGGCGGACACCAGGCCACAACCTCTTCTCTCCAAGAAGTTTTTCGCACCTCTTCCTCAAATCTCGAAGGAACTTCGCGAGGAGCCATCTAAACTTGGGATTGGCCAGACGAACTCTGGGAATGGCCAAGGGCTGTCTGCATTGGAAGGATTGGTGGCTGGCATCGAGGTATGCTTCTGTTTTCTTAACTTGACGTTCCGACTCACCCCGTACGACAAGTTATTCGACATGTTGATGATGTCCTCCAATTTCTCCGGAAACCATGGACAAAGTCAATCCACCCAGAAAGAGAACCGATCTTTTATATTTCATATCCTGCATATTGCAGCGTCTCCACCCGATCATGCACAGAGACCTCAGCATAATACACTGAATCACCTGGATTCTGTTAACTGGGACTCTATTGCTTCAGAGCTGAAGAAGGCGAGCAATATCTCATGAGCTCATCCTAGTCTGAAATGTAACGAACGCTTGACAGAGAAAGATCAACCTGAGTCTCATAAGTCTGAGGAAGATACCTCAGTTTCAAGAACTCCAGTCATCGGTTTGTCGCTGGTGTCGTTCTTAACCGTCTTTTTTTTTCATATTCCCCTCTGGCAGGTAGCTGGTCCCGGGGTTCAATCCCCATGGTTCAACGTGCGCACTCCCCATATTCTATCGCTTGCAGGTTTTCCTGCGCCACAAAGGACGGGTGAGCATGAATCTACTTGAAAATTACATGGCCGCCTCTGACCAGGTCAAAGGTACCAAGCGCTTACCTGACACCACACTCTCCGATCAAGGTTCGGACCCAAAGCGACCAAAGGTTGTCGCCGAACCCATCTCAAAAACATCTTCTGCATCTCCTGCTCTGACTTCTGCACGTATACCACAAAACCAACGTCCTTCACAACCAGTGTCCTCACAACTACAACCACTACAGTCTACGGTCACCTCAAGCCAGCACTCGTCTTCGGCCCAGTCTGTACAAGGGCCCGTCTCTACTCCTGCATCCACGTCTGCAACAGTCACGCCCTCTGTTCCACTGCCGCCCTCTGGACCCAGTACCCTAGCTGTGAATGCCGAGATCCTTGATCAAATAGTGACCCCGACAGGCTTCACATTTGGACAAATGATGGAACGTCACAAGGTGTTAGAACGTGATATCGCAACCATCGAGTCACAGGCGTCCAACGCGCAAAACACTGGTCAGACAGCGATCCTGGCTGGACTTCAAAAAGACCTGGCACACAAGATCCACATTAGAGACCAGATCAAAATGTTACTCAGGCAGCACTATCAGAAGGTGCTCCAAACGAGGGAAGCACATACTGTGCAAGCTGGTCCCCCTGTTCTTCCTGTACCAGAAGAGCCAGGTCAGTCAACACAGTCTCAGCCGCTAAACATAACAAGTACGCAGCGGCCAGCCGGTCCTACCACAGAAGAGCAGAAACCCGCCGTCTCTGATTCGCAGCTTCTGTCTCAGATCTGGCCGTCCCGCGGTGGTACGACGTCCACTCCAAGTGGTAGTGCCTCTGAAACGGCTGCTCATCAAGCACAGCTCCATCCAACTTCCGACATGGCTGCTCAAGCGCAAAAGCTGATTGAGAAGAGAGGTATTCGGCCGCCAGTCTTCGGACCATCTTCGGGGCCAATGTCTCACGAGTCGGGGATTAATACGAATGGCGTGACAAATGCCCAACTTATGCAGTCACTCACTACGCCCGCATGGCATGGAACGTTCTCATTTACTTTTCCTAAGCCGAGCGGCCAAGCACCGAACGAATTACATGTACATGTACATGCTACAATTACTCCTACATTGAGTGATGTGTACGTCCTTCGCTCTGTCCCAAAACGTGGCTTGAGCTATTTTTGTAGTCGCACAGACACCTGGCCAAAGCATCTGACCTTGATTCCTTGCAAGGAACCGCTGAAGGATACCGCAGAGCTGGCGAATTGGCTCAAACGCCACAAAGCTCGGACTCATCTGGTGCAGTTCAGATCAAATCCGAACACTGCTGATGGGCCTATAAATGACCAAAAGTTTCTTTCGCTTCACAAATTTATGGCTGACCACCGTATCGTATGTATTTACTGACCATGTGTTAGTTTCACTGATCACGATTTACTTGACTTGCAGTATGTTTACGCTGGATGGCAGTTGCCATCAGGGAAATTTGCACATAACATTATCATATTTCCTATGAGTAGTATTCTCGCTGGAGCTGCGTTCCCCGAAGGCCTCCCTGATCTTCCTGGAAGTGGAAACATTTTGGAGGGTAATGTCGGCATTCCGCCTTCAGTCGAAGAAGCGAAGCCTCAGCCCGCCAGTGGAATAAACATCCCTGCAGCGCTCATTACTCGGTTGCGAGGCCTTGAGCCAACAAAACAGAAGCAAATCATCACTCATTATCTTCGAACGCAGCAGGAACAGTTGCGAAAGCAACAGCTTCAGCTCCAGCAAACCCAACCCACTGCTACCATAAGCCAAAATTTGAACACTTTCGGTATATCGACATCTTCCAATCCATACGGCACGGCCCCGAATATGCCGGCAAATTTGCTTGTAAGCATCTAATGAGTACTGCTATATCACTTGATGACATCTATATGAAGATGAATACAAATGTTGATGGGCCATCACCTTCCGGAGTTTATAACACTGGTGGTGGGACTGTGAACTATGAGATGTTGCAATCGTTTATGCAGCGCAATGCAGAGGGATCTACTTCACAAGGAATGAACATAAGCTAAGTAGATGCCATTCCATTTCATTCCATGTCTTCTACCTCTAATTTCAGCTTGGACAATCTTTGATTTTTTACACATATTTAACTGCCACCTTACACTTTTATTGCTTGTTCATATCATGCACATTCTGAAGACTACATTTGGGGCATGTTGAAAGCTCCATCAGTCCCTTGTATTTTTTCATGGTCTGCTAAGTTGGCCTGTGCTTCATATACAGTTATGACAGGATTATTCTTCCGCTAGGCTCGACATGAGGACTGCATATTATACATTTCAATATGCTGATACATACTTGTGTCCAATGCCCAAGGAATCCTATGTAATATACTCGTGTTGAATCGGCTCCTTGATTGGATGGGATAAACAAAGTCACCGAGGAGACACTGGCGAATTTTGTCGCTCTGCCAGTAGCGCAACCGATATTCAATACGTGCCGCCGGCGAGGCCCAGGATTTGGGGCCGAGATGGCTGAAACTTACTTGACAGCATACTCACCGACCTCCCGCCCAATTGCGACTTCGAACTCCTGCGCTGGGGTTTTACTATCCATGACGTCTTCAAAGTCCAGGTTAGGCTCATTTGGGAACTTGAATTCAAAATTGATGACACAGGAGGCGACTGAACATGAGGAACAAGCACCCACGAGACTCTCTAGTACGTACTAAAGCAACCCTCTGAGGAGTCTGTTCTCCCGGACCGGCTTTAAGCAGGAGAGATCGTAGTTTGACGGAACCGGTAAACGGGATGCGAATGATTCTTAATGAGAAACCATTCAGAATCGCAGACTCTAATGGGTCTGGATAGATACAGGATCTCACAACTGCTCGTCTGCATCGGATTCCAGGTACTAGGAACAAATCAACAGTGAGCGTAGTGAGACTTTCTTGTCGCTTACTATATCTTCATTCATGCGTTCGTGCCACGGCTTGATGACGCTAGAGCCTAGTCCCGTCCCATTCAACGCGACTGCATGTGGGCGGTCAATGTAAGGGAACAGATTGTCGTTCGGGCCAACGTCTCCGCTGTTGTGTTCATGGTCGTGACTTCCATGACCGCAGCCTTCGTGATCGTGCTGATTATTGGGCATATATGGGAGCGTGTAGCGGCTCCCTCACGTCGGAGGATGACAAGTTAATAGTTATCGGGCGCAAGCCTTAGGAAATATTGTCAGCTAGTAAATCTGGGAATCCATACACAGCCACTAACCGCCACACTCTTGCTCAGCTCCGTCACCTGCCAGACCACAGAGCGACTCATTCTGTGAGTACCGATGGGTTTACCTTACGCAATACAGATGATGCAGATTTGTAATTTGCGTTCGATCCACGGGCCTTGTTCCAAAAGGTGTACTTGCCGGTTCACCCTGAGGCTTGTGGGGTGAGACAGCATGTTTATCCTGATTACTTTTTTTTACCTTGCCAACATCCGTTGTTCGCAGTGCTCATGTTCTTCTTTTTGTCAGGCTTTTCACAGCCTCGGTGATAATCTAGTGGGGTGGTGCTCTCGCGTAGCAATGAAATCTTGTTGATAAACCTCATAGCTATATGCACGAAACAAAAGTTGTTCCAATGTCTGACACCCTTCGGGTGACATCGTCGGGCAACACCGTCCCTCTTGCGGTTGAACCTATGGAATTCAAAGTCTACAAAGCGCCCAGTTCCTCCCCTGGCTTCCCGCGTGCGTTCGTAGGGCCATAGATACCATCCTCTTGCACTCATTATCCGGGGTTTGAAGTGGGTGAACTACCCGAATCATACTTTACTCCGACCACAGCTGATCTTATGGCTGCGCAAGCTACTCTGACTGCCCGTACGCAGGCGCTGGTGAATGCTCCATTACAACTACGGGCCACAAGGGATGCTGTGGAAAGAGCGAGAAAGGATAGGTGGCCGAATGTCAGTTTTTACCTTTTGTCCCCTTGATTGAGCTGAGACCCAGCAGACGACCATTCGTGTCAGATTTAGCGACCGCACTCAACTAGAGAAAACCTTCCCGTCGTCGGATAAGATTCGTGCTGTATACGCCTTTGTTCGTTCGTCACTTCGTGATGACGTGAAACCGATAAAATTTGTGTTATGTTTGTAAACTTGGTAGCTACCCCTCTCGAGCATCCTTTGACATCATGCCCCTACTAGATCAGTCTCCTCCGAAACGTGACCTCAAAGTGTCTGATCCCAAGGTCAGGGAGCTTACCTTAGCTGACCTCCAGCTGGCACCATCATCTGTGCTGTTACTGAGATTCGAAGACGAGTCTCTGAATAGTGCGTCTCCTGAAAAACCTGTCATAGCGCACACAAGTTGATCGACGGGGAGCAGAGAGTGACGTTCCCGCACCATTGTTATCTGCAATTGCTGCGCAGGCGACGTATCTCCCGACCCCGCCCGATTTTGGGGAATTTAAGCCAGGTCAAGGGCAGCGGGCATCATCTACCCCAACGACAAAGAGCACCGGGTCGGAGCAGAAGAAGATACCAAAATGGTTCAAAGTTGGCCAAAGTGAGCATACGTGACCTTGGGGACGTTACATCTACTAAGAATAAGTTTCCAGGGAAATGATTTATTCTTCGTTACTGATCCGTTGTTTGTATAACACAGTTTGTACAGTATTTCTGAGATGGTGCAGGCGTGCATTTAACGATCCCGTCGTATCAAATTGTCTAATAAACAGGAAATTGTGGATTCACGTAATTCGCCCATGCACGCAACCCTCCAATAACATCTCTCACTTCCAGCGCTGAGTTAAATTCGCGGATCGCTTCCGCTGCAATCTGCGAATCGTTTCCAAGTCTGCACAACACCACTATCTTCGAGGTGGCGTCGGATGGTACGTACGCCGAGGGGTCCGCGAGCAGCTGTGGCAGCGGCACACCTGTATGATACTTGTGAATGATGCAGGGAGCCGGAAGATAATATGCTTAGCCTTACTTAGTGAACCTGGTAGATGGCATATGCCAAACTCGATCTTGGGACGGACATCAAGCAACATGCATTGTTCTTGCGACTCAAGCCTTCCTCGTAATTCCTGAAATATTGAGATTATTATCTACGATGCGATGCAAACCGCCTTACCTCAGCAGAGATGCGCTCACCAGGTTTTCCTGGGACCAAACCCCTCAACTCCCAGTCGGGGCGTGGTCCCCCACAGAATGCGATATAGTCTGTGTCATGAATAGCCCCAAGTCTTTGTCCATCTTTCCCACAGGCTGCACACGCGGGTTTCTTAGCTCTCAATTTGATGCTCCGGAACGGTGGCATTGACATTGCAGAGAACAGCACTAGGGAACTCGAAGCACTTCCATCTGTCTTTGTAGCTTAAATCTGCTCATAAGAATAATCAAAGGCATTGCACACACCAGCATGAAGACCTATGATGATCTTAATAGTCTCCAAAGCTTGCAAAACACCTATCACGCCGGCAACAGCACCCAAGATGCCCAGTTCCGCGCAGCTTCCTGTCATCTCGGGAGCAGGAGGTTTGGGAAATATACAGCGATAACAAGGACCTGACTCGCCGAAGTTGTAGATACAAAGCTGACCTTCGTACTTTTGGGCAGCACCGCTGACTAGAGGTCTTCCGAGTTTGACGGCAGTGTCGGATAAAAGGTACCTAGTCGGTACATTATCTGTGCAGTCCAGAATTACATCATACGGGCCCAAGAGAGCCGCTGCGTTCAACGAGTTTATAGGTTCGTTGACGGCTTCTATCCGGATCGTCGAATTAATTCTAGGGGACATGGCATCTTGTGTAAAGCGTGAAGAATGAACCACTTACTTTCTGATAGCAACCGCGGCAGACTGCACCTTAGACATACCAACCGTTTCTTCATTATGAAGTATCTGTCTTTGTAGGTTGGAGAGCTCGACCGTATCATGATCAATAATAGCTATTCGTCCTATTTTAAATCGCTGAATAGTCTGAAACAAGATGGGGCGGAAATTCTTACCAACACCGGCCGCAGCAAGGTATTGCAGCGCAGGGCATCCGAGGCCTCCCGCACCGATCACGGCCACCGATGCCCGTTGTAACTTGATCTGACCTAAGAATGCCTCGACATCAGATGAAAGGAGGAAAGGGGTAAACAGCACCTTGCAGACCGAAGTTATCTAGTATCATTTGACGGCCGTAGCGCGTGTAGTCGTCGGCGTGGGTCAGTGGCGGCCAGATTGCATTACTACTCAACATCATCGTACCCGATAGCGAGTCAGTAAACGCATCCGCCGATTCCGATCCTGTCAACATCGCAGCTTTATACTAAGTAGAAGCCAGTGACTTGGGCTATCCCACTGCCAAGGAAGCAGGTGGTCACTGAAGCGCTGACCTTCAAGTTGTGAGTTTACTAATCATGCACACCTGTGAGTGTCGCTTCTTGAACTCAAACTATACAGGCACCCTTAAAGGCCTGATGATTTGATTCGCACATCCCTCATTCTGGATATTCTGACAATATGGAAACAACACCTACGACCACGCGAAGCGAGGTACAAGATGCCACTAATCCTGCGCCGTCTGCGGCAGCCAGTATGCCCAAGGACGGACTGCCCATTATGCACCAAAGTTTGCACCCGTAGTTGCTCTCTGGGTCCGACCACCACGCTGAAATTTGAATCTGAAACAAATTCTAGATCGCCTACCACCCAGTCTTCCGTGGCCAGACATCGGTCGTATTGCCAAGTGGTCCGTTTCCTCGTACAAATTCGGCTTTGGTGCCGAGTGTTTGAGAGATGGTGATCCGGACACGTTCTGGCAGTATGCACCTTCTCGTTGAATCAATCGCTACACGCCTGAGCCCAGAATAAGTTCCGATGGACCACAACCCCACTTTATCACCATTGAATTTCCCCGCAAAGTTGCAATTCAGGTCAATAACAATTCAACTCCTTCCCTCGTGTTATCTGATCCACGACTGTTCAGAAAATCAGCATATATCTCAGTTGGCCACAAGATGACTCGTATACGCCATCGACTTTGGCGATTCGCGCTGGCACAGGTCCAAGCGACCTCCAGGATGTTCGGGTAGCGACCCTCGAAAAACCTGATGGCTGGATCACCTTTGATGTCTCGTCAGAACCAAATGAAGACGGAAGTACCTAGTGAGTTTTTTTTTCTTGTCGGTTGAATTTTACTAGATTTCCTGTATTCCAGCAAGCCAGTCCATGCCTATGTACTCCAAATCATTGTTGTGGCAAATTACATGAGTGGCAAAGATACGCATATTCGTGGATTGAAGATCCTTGGACCTGATGAGTGCGTGAAATTTGGCATGACCGGAGAAGTAGTCGTCACCAAGTTTGCTTGAACTCACCAGGGACAACATTGCGGATGATGATCCATTCAAATTCAGGTCCCCCGCATTCAAGATGTATGAAACAATCCGATAGATTATCCCTCCTCACATTATGCGTGTTCTACATTGTATAACAACAATAAAGACTACAGCGGCTAATCCGTCATAACCGCTATTTACTATGCTGGTACGTCGGGACATGTTCAAGGAGCCCTGCATACTGGCCTAGCGCAGCCGAAGCGGTAGCTGTTCCCCGCACATGGGAGTATGATGTAGGTGTAGATCCATTGTAGTATGGCTGAACACCTTGCGCATGAAGAGGTGCACCACCGTTTATCGGGTACGAATTGGTGGTACGAGGGTAGGGTGAAGATGAAGGCCACTGCTCGCGGACAGGAGCAGGCGAGTGGGACATAGCTGGTGTCTGAAACCAAAATAAGGATAAGGAACTCCACGATGAAATATAAACCCACGTGAAGGGCAGACGGATATGAAGTTATTCCTGTGGCTGAAACTCTATGGGGTGTAAGGGGATACCGCATGTGCGCAGGTGAACTGACATCCTGTGCTGAGTATGTTGGCCGAGATGTCGAGAATCCACCTTGTTGAGGCTGGTAGTGCGCAAACGTGACGCCTGTTGATTGTGTTTGCGAAGCGTAATGGGGCGAGGTGGGAGGACCAGCTGCTTGAGAATCGGAATGATTGTACGAATATATTGCATCTGGCGGCGAGATCTGATAATAACCACTACCGGCGTAGCCTCTGGGTTGATTCATAGACGGCCCACAATAAGCTTGGCCGCCAGACACTTGCCCTTTAGTCACTCCGACTGGAACAATACTAGTAGAGGTAGAGTCACTTTGCTCGGGCCGTACGGAGTTTTTCAAACGACATTGTCGACAAACAAAATCTTCAGCATCCCAGTTACGCTTTGAACGTCCAGTCGTTGTATCTTGATTGTCATGGCAAACAATGTGTTGCCACTTTCCACACATGCCACAGCACAAAAGTGGAACGCCATCGTCCTACGCAGGTTGCCATGTCGGGGTGACGAACGTTACTATACGAACGAAAAAGCTTACCTGATTAAAACCTTTCCGTCCACAGATCTCGCAATCGAGCTCCCAATTCTCAGCAGGACTACGAGACCCACTGCCTGTTCCATTGATCGGAGCAGTCTTCTGTATGGCCTTCTGGCTTTGGTCAACTGACGACAAGAGTGAGCGTGTCTCGTCCTGATTGGTGCCCACGGGTGCGTCCGTCCTACAAGCCGCGAGTTAGACCATAAGATATGAAATATCAATGGCGACCAAACCCTGACCCTGCCTCACGTATCTCGGTTGATTCCCGCTCCCGAAGCTCACGCTCCTTCCGACGATGTTCTCGTGCGTTTTCCCGCCGTAGCCTCTCCATCTGCTCTCGCTGATGGCGGGCTTCTAATCTTCGCGTTCGGCCCATTTTTTCTTCAACCTCTGCGCGTTTTCTCATCGCTGCACGTTCTTCCTCTCTTTCAAATTCCTTCATAGCAATCCTAGAGGAACGCTTGCGATGAACCACGGCCTCTTCCATCCGCCGTTTTTTCTCAGCTTCCTTTGAGGACATGAATGGCGTGACAAACGATGAAGGATGGAACATACCCGAAGGTCAGCAGTGACCATTGGCACGATGTGCTGTGTCAAAACTTTGCAAAGTGCCTTCTCCGCATAATATGTTGCCTGGTCAAACTGTTGACCAATGATTTCCCACTCCTCTAGAGTTACACATATCTGTTCCGAAGTCAATGATCGATTCAGGTCGAGTGGGAAGACAAACCGTTTCCCATTCCACAAAGTTATCACGGAGTAGTGGCGTAGCAGAAGGGTTGGCTAAATTTGCCTGCGCATGCTCCTGAATCTCGGCTTTGACATCTTCATCTGCAGCTGCTGATGTTGGGTTGTTTTCTTCTGCATCTATCACTGCATCACCCTCAGAATCGCCTTCCGGCCCTGTCACATCGTCATTATCGCCATCACTAAGTTCGGTGAGTTCACTGATCGAGCTAATATCACTTTCTAGGCCGGTTTTCCTCTTGCTAATCGGCGAAGAACCAGAAGGCGAATCCTGGGTACAATTAACGTTCGCGACTAACCACTCTTCGGGAACCTCCTGCCACTCGTCTTCTTCAACCGTCGTGCCTCGTAATCGTGCGCTAACCCTTATGCCGTTAGGCTTGCGAACGTTTGTTGACACGGTCCTCGGACGAGAACGAATTATTTGGCGACGAAAGTCGGCAAGATCTCTTGCTTGTGCATCTAGCCTTTGGTTTGCCCGCATTTTTGCGGCACGGCCCTTCCGAAGGCCTGGATGTTGGACGGCGACATTGCTGCGAGTGCAACGCGTGGTACTAGGCGGTTGTGCAACGACGTCCTGATTTTGGTCGGTTCGCTGACGTTTCGCTGGTGAGGATTTCCGCTTCGCCGTATTACCGCCTGGTTTCCGCTTCCGCTTCAGGTTTGGTCGAGGTGGTTCACGCTGAATCCAAAGCCGGTCACCTGCACGACTCGATCAGGTGATATGCATCGCTAGTGACACTATCTACAAACCGCCGATGAGCCAGTAAGCATTTCTCCTGGAATCATACCCAATTGGTTCAATCCGCTATATTTCACAAAGATGGTCAGAGACAAAATGTAAGCATTTCCGCCCCAACATACCCACGTAGCTTGCTCATCATCCGTTTTCATTTGCTGGCGGAGTCTGTGTGAGTTGTGGAACTGCCATTCGGCCAAAGTATGCAGAGACTCGAGCTTTGCGAGCATCGGAAGGTTTAACCAATCGACCTGTTTCTCCGGTATCTCAAGGGTGCCATACGAATTATCCTCCTCCTCAATCTTGGTGACGGATGTGCCCTCCGGATCTTCGGGTAAACTTTCAGTGTTGACCTTGTTGTCGGGGGAAAGAAGCGGGGGAGACTGGTTACATTCCGGAGACTCTCTCTGGCGTTCCTGCTCATCAAGTGGTCCTTCAGAGACAGTAACCGGGGGTGCAGTAGACGCGCGAGGTGACTCGACGATATGCTGAGAACGAGAGTGGAGACCAATGGGGCTAGCTTCCGGGTCCCTCTTCTGGTATTGGCGACGCAATGTGTTTTGCCAATTATCGGTCCTGGACGGTGGTATGTTGGGCGAAACGAAAACGGAGAGGATGAAATGATCCTCACGTTATCTTTCTATCCTGAGTAAGGGCTATGAGCAGGCGCTGCATGATACGGGGCAAAACGAAGTTCGTTGAGTGCGCGAGATCGTTCTCTACATCCTGCAAAGAAAGAAGGGCACGGTGAAAATGATGAGTGTTTGTGATGAGGCGAGAGCTTACGACGAGAGTGACATCAGCCATGGCAATGAGAGGACTGAACGTGAAGAAGAATTGAGAAAAGGCGGCCCATTTCCAATGGCAACGGAGTTGGCGAATGTTGGAGTTATATGGGGTTTCTAGTTGTTGGGGGATGGAGGAGGCCTGAGGGGTCGCAGAGGACGAGACAGTTCGGGTAGATGTGCGGCGAGGCATACGCGCAGCCAGACAGGCCGTTATAAATCAAAGGTCGGAGATCTACCGGCAGGTTTGGACCAAGCTTCCAGGGCCCTGCAGGACCCAATATCAGTGCAGTCACGATAACGCAAGACAATGCCACAGAACAACTCGGAAGCCACCAGATCCCGAAACACGACCAGGCTGCTGAGACGAGTTCGACGGAATAGAAAAACGAGTAGTTTCGTAGAGCTAGTTTGTTGATTTGGGACTTGACCTCACAACTACAGTTCGACTCGTCTCCTTTTTGCAAAATTTCCGCCAAACCGGGACTAATCTTACGTTATACATGTACCATTCCTAGGCAACTTTTGGAATCAAAACTAACATGTGGCGACAATACTTTCGCCCTGTTTGTTCACTCGCTTGCGCGCCCTTTTGGACATGCGACGTATTGCAGCTGCTTGATATCTGTCTTAATTTCAGGACCGTTCGCAATGGGCCGATACGGCAGTATAACTTACGTTTCTCGGCTTGCGTGTAGTATATCGGCCTTCGTCGCAAGTGTGATTTTCATCTGTGGTGCTAACGACTGCTTCGGACTAGCGCGACCCAATCAGCGGCTCTGCCAGCACCAGGAGTGAGGCTCACACACCGTGTTCGACCACCAAGCACAAATCCTAACTTCTCCTGTCGTTCGTCGCCGTTTTCCACCGGGATATCACCTCGTTCAAACAGGAGCTGGTTATACTGGTGCAGCCCCGACACATCACCTTTGGATATGTCTTGTGCCTTCAAGTATTCGCGCTTGATGATCTCGACTACAGAGACTAGACGTGAAATAGTGGAGGTCGAAACATCTGCTGGTGGGGAGTAGAGGACGAGTGGTTTGTCTGGATGGTTCTGTGGTTCGCGTCGGATATTGCCAGTCGCACGAACGATAGATCGTACCTTGAAAAAGTCTAAAGCATTCTTGACCCAGACATGAAGCTTCCCGCCTCTAGTCACACGGATTGAATCCGACATGCTGTTCCCCTCACCAGATGCCACCATACGCTCACTAATACCACGTTCGGCGTCCATCGCGGTCGAGTCTGTTAGTTAACATACTGGGTAAATATCAAAGCAAAATTATTATTCAGATTCAAAATTACATAAGATGTGATTGAAATTTGTTTTTATGCCAATATTATGTATGTATGCGTATTAAGTAAAAGTCACCCAATGTACAACATCGATATTTTATCCAATCTACTGTACCAATCAGATTTCTCGGCTCAGGAACAATGTATTTACCCAGTATGTTGACTCAACGGATTGGAACGTGCCCCACTTGTGTATAGCCATCGGGAACGACTTTCCAGGATGATCGTGGCGTGCGAAAATCCAGATGCATTACAAGTACTTATGTAAACCTTACAGCCAGGTGCCTACCGAACTACCATAGTTCTGCCACTGCAATTTCGTCAGGACAATTACATCATCTTGAAAGAATAGCAATAACTTACGTGACTGTCTTCCTTTCAGTGGCAGCTACCTCTGTCTTCGCACGATTGAGGATCTTTTGGAACTCTGCGACACGGTGGCGCATGCGCGAGTGCATGTAAGCCTTGCAACATTTGATATGATAGTGGAGGTAGTCGCGAAACAACTGAATGTGCGAAATTGTGTTGTATGATGCTTCAGCCTTCGAAAAGTGGCGGGGAAAGAGCACGAAAGTGACATATCCAATGTCTTCGGAATCGCGAAGGCCAGGTACATCTCGGATTTCGAGAGGTGGATCACGATTGGTATAGAGAACCTGAGGTGCATTCTGGATGCTGGGTTGACGTCGAGCATCCACGAATTCCTGGCAACGATGAGTCACGAAAACCTCGGCGACATGTTCAACCCGGCGACATACCTGCAAAAACACTTTACCAAATATCCTATCTGTTTCTTCCCGGAAAACAGTCGAGAATATAACTGTCACTCGGTCAGGAGATGCACGAATGTATATAGCCTCCTCGTCACGATAGTGGATCTCCATCAGGTCCCCAAGACCGCTTCCCGAGGCCTCCAACTCCTTCTGTTGATGAAAGGCTATTTCGAATGGAGCGGCCAGGGCATTACGCTTCAATAGGGCGATGGATTTAATGAATGTATCCCGACTTGCTGCGGTCCATTAGTCACATCTGCAGCAGACAACAAGAATCGCACCTTCATCACCCGGCAGTTGTTCGAGATCTATCTCGAGGCTGATGTGGTATTCGGGTTCCGTTTGGGGCTTAATCAGGTTGCCATACTCCCGTCTGAGTATGTCTAGTGCACCGTAAGCCACAAGCTCGTCCCAGCAACGAATGTTCATCGAAAGTTGCACAGCCGTCTTTTTGTCTGGCGTCGACAAATGAAATCTAACCCCGTCGAAATCCACGAACAGGACATCGAGAGACGAGGGTCTACAGTCACCGATGAGTCGATTACTATCGCAGTGCGCGCATGGTGAACCCACTTGGCGGCCTTGTCTGCCAAGGTTGTTTGGATGATAACATTATAAGACTGATCCCAAGTTAACCGGTGCCGCAGTAGGCGGGTAATCGTGCGTTACCTCCAGGAGTATCATGATGCCAATATCAATGAGATAGCAAGGATGTGGTGATGACAAAAGTGGATGCGTGGGAACGAATCTGGGCCTGCAAAATCAGTTATTTCCCTCCACAGCTTTTCAGCAGTACTAGCCAGCGTACCGGATACACTACAAAGTATCATAAAAAGCCTCAGCTCGCAACCATGGGTCAGGTTCCAGCTTTTTGCATGACTATGCCGCTCATACATGATTGCAGCTCCCAAAAAATCCAAGGCACCCAAGATGTCACTCAATGAATTTCTTGGCGATAGCAGTGTGTATAAATTTTTGAACACCCTTTTTTTCCGCCAATCGACCTTGCAGCCCTTGGCTCATGGGCAGATGAAATGGATGCTCTCCCCACAGCCCGTAAGGATTGTCTACATCATCAACTGCTTTGTCTTACATCGTTGGTTCCGTTCAGCTTCCATTAAGACAGAAGAAGACCGGCCACGTTCTGGAGATCGCTTCAGCAGGCGTGACGACTTTGCATCCTCTCGACGTATGTTTGTTGTTATACCTCTTGGTATCATGTCGATCCACGTTTTTGGTCAGCCGATCGGCCGTTTCTTTCCGCAAGGGAAGAGGTCCCCTTGCCGTCTCAACCACCTTTTACTGCATTCATCGGAAACCTCGCTTTCGACATCACTGAAGACGAATTGACTGGTTTCTTCAATTCCCACCAGGTTTGGAGTACAGTACAATCTGAACCTGCCTTACCTAACTTGCCCATAGGTCAAATCTGTCAAGATAATCAGGGACCGCGATGACAAACCCAAAGGATTTGGATACATTGAGTTCGAAGAACTGGATGCTCTGAGAGATGCGCTGACGAGATCCGGATCGGTCAGTCATCCAGTTCTTGCAGCTCACAAACTTTTGATACCCTGATCAGCAACTATCGGGTCGCACTATTCGGGTAAGCGTTGCTGAGCCCCGTAAGTTTATTGGATTTGTATTAAACGCCTGGCTCACTCCTCCGTTAGCGAAGGAAAGGCTTGGAATTGCTAGCGCCATCCCGGAGGAGGATTCCAAATTTTCCGGAAACTGGCGCAGGGAGGGTCCCCTTCCGTCTTTCGGAGATTCTCGTGAGTCTTCACGGCGTCGCTTCGAGGGGCAGGGGGAACGCCCTCCACCTTCGTTACCAAGTGTCTCTGATGAAGTCAGTGACTGGAGGTCATCACGCCCGTTGTCAAAAATAGGAGATTCGGAAGCACCGACGGCTCGTCGGAGAGGCTCGGGATTCTCCATTACAGAGGGTCAGACAGGCGCCGCGGATAAAGAAGAACATTGGGCGATGGGGAGTAGATTTAAGCCCTCAGCGCCTGAAGACTCTGCGCATAGCAGGTTCGGCAGCGGGAGGTCTGCTCATGTACGCGACGTCCCTGATGAAGGTGATTGGCGTACGCGGAAAGCCCCGGATGCCACTTCTCGTAAGTGTCTGTGTGCGAAGCTTTGTTGCAGCTGATTCGCTCGCAGCAGCAAGCGGTTCCACCCCTCCAACTCCTCAAGCTGCTCGCAAAAAGCTTGAGTTATTGCCCCGTTCATCCACAGGTTCCACTAGCCCTTCACCCTTGTCGTCCCCAAAGCTGCCTTCTAATGCTCCGAGACCAAATCCGTTTGGTGCCGCTAAGTCAGTTCATCTCTAGATGCTAATGCGAGAACATTACTGATAGATAGCAGACCGGTGGATGTTTCCTCGAAAGAGCGCGAAATCACTGCTCGCTTGCAGCTCACAAAGGATCGAGCCCCTCAGCATTCGATGTCACGTACAAATTCTCGGCAAGCCACTGAGCGAGGATCCGCAAATCCGGTGAAAGGCCCGCCGACTCCCCCATCTACTGTTCCTACTTCTGGACTGCCCGCCAGCCTCGCTACTTCCACTGTCAGGCCATCGTTCAGTTTTGCAAACGCAGCTGGCGCTAAAACAACCCCAGCCACAAGGGTAGATGATCAGAAGGCTGCGAAGGATGCAACCTCTCTGATGGACAACGTTACTGAGCAAGCGATTGAGACTTCTGTCTAGACAAGTTTTGCCTATATGATCTCGTATAAATATTATGATATTCGAAGTGATTGGTATTGATAACATGAATTCTGATTATCGCTGGATATCGTCAGTTCGCAGCAACTATGAGATGCTTCACTACCTCCGGTGGTGTAGTTCCGGGTCCACAAATTTCATGCGCCCCCGACCTGGAAATATTATCCTTGGTATTGTCAATCCGAAGGATATTCATTCGGTTCACCTTTAAAGCGGACACCTTGAGCCGCGCCTGCGTTTTCGTATGTCCGGTGGATACGCTCCAACTCTTTTCGTTGAGCCTCTGCAAGTCGCTCCTGTTCTTCACGTTCTAAGCGGGCATCATATTCTTCCTCCGTTTCTTGGGGAGCTACATTTCCTTCCGACTGATCCTTCAGCTGGATATCTGGTTCCGACTTTTTCGTTTTCGCTTTTTTGCGGCGATGCTCACTGTCTGGACTAGGTGATCGGGTCCGAGTTTCATGTCGTCCGTGACCTTTGCGACCTTCTCCTGTATAAGCAAAATCAGTAGCAGGGAGGAGAAAAAAAAGAAGAAAAAGAAACATACGCTTGGTTTGATGCATTAGCTGTGGTTGTCGCAATTCTAGTTCACCACAATTCGAGATTATGATTGGCGTTTGAGGTCGATCCCTCGCATCGACGGGCACTTGGGCTATTTTTTTTACCACTTCTTCGAATCCCCTGAGTACTTTTCCAAAAACGACGTGTTTACCTGACACCATTGAGCAAAATGTAGACATTGTGATCAAACAAGCTTACCATTCAAATGGGGGCACTCTCGCAGCGTAATAAAAAATTGCGATCCATTGGTATCAGGCCCTCGGTTAGCCATGCACAACAGCCTAGATTGGTTCAAGTATTCCATCCAAAAGTCATGTTATAATGGACTCACCCTTCTGTATCGAGGGCGAGAGAAAGGTCCTCGTCAGAAAAGTGTCCCCCGTAGATAGATTCCCCTCCGGTGCCATTATGCTTCGTGAAATCTGTTGTCATCGTGAGTCAGGACCAAACATGGTTGACCAGAGACAAACCTCCTCCCTGGATCATGAAATCATCGATAGACCGGTGTATGACACTATTTTTGTAATACAGCGGACGCCCCGAGACGACTGATAAACCCTTTTCTCCCGTGCATAGTGCTCGGAAGCTGAGAAATTTGTGCCTGTGATTCACTTGAACAAGTCCACGACTAAGAACATACTTTTCTGCGGACTTCGGGGCTGTATCGTTGAATAGTTCGAAGATGACTCTGGACAACGTCAATGTGTCATAGTATGTCGAATGTGAATATATAATACCTTCCGACAGGATCTGAGCCAATGGAAAAGTCGAAGAAGACGCGCGGCCGAGGCATAGTCTCAACACAGTGGCTGAACCAGCTGTCCCGGACACCGAAGTACCGACAGTATTAAGTCAAGCCCGAGGCTAGTGTGTAGGGGTTACTTCGGGACTTAATGTGGTTGCTGGTCTAGATTCCTGGTTCCGAAGGGGCCAGATGTGCACGTCGACAAATCGTGGGAAGTACGAGATCACGCCCCCCTTTTATGGTCGCGATTCAGGAATCTGGGATTTGCCACCAATGTGCAAATGGGTACAGTTTGCTCTTTGTCTGCAATGATCCAATCATCATCCTTCCTTGTCACTATGTCAAACCAAGTCAACAGACTGAAGATAATTTAGAATGCAAGTATAAGTCATGCATTGCAAAAGATTATAAAAGAAGCACAAATAAAATAATAATAATAATAACATTTTAATACATAGGTTATTTACACAAAATATAGTATATGCTAGTTATGCCATTCAATACTGGTCTGTGATAAAAGAGCAAGGGATTTTTAGAGAGCAGAAATTTACATTATATGACATGAAAAAAGCAGCCTTAAAGGACTTCTTTTGAGAATCTATTAATGATGACAAGAATAGAGTCAAAGTCATGGAATACTAGCTGCCATGGTCCTTCTGGTACTGGGAAGGGCTTCAAAGTGCTGCAGAGAGCTCAGTTTGTCAGCTTCATCCATTGGCATCAGTCACACTTTGTGACATATGTACATCTTTACTTCTGTGGTCATCCTAGACCACTCATAGTGTCTTTTGATAAGCTTGAGCATCTTCACAGCTCTGGAGTGTTCTGTGATCAGTGTGTCATGATGTTTCATCATCACCAACATCCATAATCCTTCTTTGTTAGGCACAAACATTCATTCTGAGTCTTTTACTAATGTTCCCCCTATCATCTTTTCAAATCCTTTTTTCATCAACTTCAGTACTTTTCCTTCCTTTAGCTTCTAGATCCCTTCCAATATCTTACATATGTCAAAATTCCTTGACTCCCAATGCTCACATCACTTCTCCGGTCTCCTCCGGCACACTCTGGATGCACTCTGGTGCCAACTCTGTGCACACTTTGTTCTCTATTCACTCTACTTACAGACTTTTGACTGGAGTTGGCATGGACCACACCAGAGTTAGTCAACCTGGTCCAGAGTTTGTACTATTCGCTTAGCGGAGTCTGATGGACCTTATTTAGTCGCATCTTCACCCCTTTTTAACGTTTTTGAGTACGCTTTTGCCCTTCCCTCAGTTGCTTCCATCACTTTGTGGGCTGCATCTGAGGACTCCTGTCCACATTGCTAGACC
>JBBPKG010000123.1:4007-34367 GCA_038089115.1 Fistulinella cinereoalba | reverse complement strand
ATTGGCGTTGTTTCTGCGTCTCCCAAAATATTATATCCCGCATTGTTGAAGACGACGTCCAGCCTGCCGAATGCCTCCTTAGTACGTGCAAACGCATCATCGATGTCAGCCTGGTTGGTGACATCAAGCTTGAGCACTAGCAGTTTGTCACCAGAGTAGCTCGCTGATAGTTCTTGCAGAACTTCCGGCTTTCTGAGCGTCGCGACAACGATATCGCCTTGGTTCAGAACAAACTCTGTCAGCGATCTGCCGAAGCCAGACGACGCCCCAGTGACTGAAGAAGCGAAGTGTGAGCAATATTTTTCACCGTTGTCCGGGGGATTTCGCTCACTTAACCAAACGCGAGGGGATGCCATGTAGAGATATTAGGTGCTGTGAAGACAGTCCATCAAACCTTATATACCCTGTCCACAGCTATGACGGAGCTTTTGGCCTGTTGCAGCGGGTTGCCTTGCTGGTACATAACCATTGTCCCACGAAGGCGGTGCTGCTTCTCGATATCACTGATATATAGCGATCATCCGACGATTGGCCCAGCATGCTTACCTCTGATGAACATTCATCCATATAGCCATCCATTGGATACAGATTCATTGGTGTAGCCATATGCCGAGGGTTCGCAAGCTCCCCTGTAAGCACTGTGTTGATGTACATCAGAACAATGATCATGGCACGTACACTTTGCTATATATGCGCAGCAAGGGACGTAGATTGATAGCCGGCTGAGGCTGACTTGGTCAATGCTGCGGACAGTACGAACCACGTAAGCGAACCTGGACTCGGAAAAGATATTTCGGCCTCGATCATGAGGCCGGAGATCACATGTCCTACTTACTGAAACACGTCTGGCAGCATCCAGAAACATAAGGTGTGCGAGGCTCTTGAGGCACTGGTTTCTCTGCTCAACAACCAGGAGATTTCAATCCCGACGACCTTGCGGCTTAGAGGGTCGATGATGGGGATCAATGGCCAGTGGGTATCCAGGCGCGCTTTTCTACATGTGGATGAATCAGTTTCATGTTGCGGCCACGAACCGCTCTCGCACATGACACGATGACATGAGACGCAAGCCGCTTCGGAGAGGAGGAAAATATCGTCTCTCGTTGGAGTGGTGGTGTGTATTCTGCGAAGGGCGTCAAAGAGGCTATTTCCAAGAGTTGACCTAGGGGAGCCTCCTGGACCAGTTACTAAGTTCAATTTATGGGCGACACTTGTCGTGCGGGGAAATCTGGTGCAGCGGGTATAATATTCAAGTTCAGGAGTCAGGTTAATGCTGTCACGTCTGAATCTGTCACGCATTTAGGCGTCACGCCTTGGCCGAGAGTCCGAGTTTGGCGAGCTGCAGTTTTGACTCCATGTTTCTAGGACTCCCACAGACGGCGGTGCGGAAAACGTTTTCGCCCTTCCGCCTGGCGACTTCTGCTTGTAGATATGCAAGTAATTCAACTACCAACCACCCCGCAAAAGTAGCGTTCTCCGAACCAAGCAAACGTACGTCCCAATATAACATTAAAACTGACATACGCTGACCGTCGGTGAATCCACATACGCACATGAAAAGCCATTGCATCGTTATGTCCAGCCGGTACCGTCATGACCGGACTGAATTATCTCAAAGGCGAGCCACCCGTCCTCGCCAAACCTGATGACGAATACCCTGCCTGGCTCTGGAGTCTCACAAACCCGAACCGTGCGCTTTCTGGAATTGCGGATGATGGACCTGGCGGAAAGGCGGAGAAGCGGCGCCTAAGGCTGCAGCATCGCCAGGCGCTCAAGGATAGCAACCTGTTTAGGGCCAAGTGATTGACGAGGGCATATAACCATCCCTTTTGTGAGTCTGACTTCCCGTCGCCAGACTTTGCTACGCTGATGGCGACGTGTCATTCTTAGGTCGTTATCGATCGTTTCCTAAGTTAAGGGTTCGGTTGAACTATATCTATATGCGTGAATGTGATGATATTGTCCTACCCATCGGAACAGCGAAAGATAGTGAAGGACTAATCTTTGTCGAGCCATTAGTCCCTTTTTGGACTCGCCCGACACTCATCTCACCTTTTTGCCCACGCATGAGGTATGGTACTTGATCTACCTTAACTAGTTCACCCTGCACAGTCCCAAGATAGTGAAGACTTTGACGATCTGCGCAAAATGTTCTGAGGTCTTTTTGTCAACGTGACCATTTCGTAGAGTCTAATGACCAAAGGCACACACGTTCTCAGTTCCTCCCGGAGTAGATAAAGCTAAGTAACAGCAATGTCTCTACTGTACAAAATATAATGAGTCATGATGCGGGTAGGTGGCATTACTTGATAGCAACTGAAACTAGAAGCATAATATTCATTCCGTTGAACATACTCAACGTTTTTCCACGCTCGACATGTCTTGTAACTCCTTGGGTACCTCGAAGGAAATTGACTTATGGGGATCTGCCTCGCCTTTCGGAGGATCTCCAGAAACCTCGTCACCCTTCTCGAGGGCCCCAGGTGTTTTTGCGTCGTCATCACGCACAACCTTTCGATCCAGCGAATACTCGCGCAAGAGAAACGTTAGAACGAGCATGAAGCCAGATATAGACGCTGACGCAATCCATATCGTAGCAATTGCTGCAGACCACGCGTGCAGTACAGCATTGCGGAGGCTCAGATCCTAATTGGACACTCTTGTAAGCACAGAGCGAAAATCGATGCATCGCCTCTCACATGAATTAAGTGGACTTTACTGATGCTATCATTGAGTTCAGCCGCTGTGGCCCCAAGACCGAGGCTTTTGAAATTGGGGATGCTCCCAAGTTTGGGGGGAAGGACGGTTGTAATGATCGCCTCGCCAACAGACATCCCGACAGCAGATCCAGCCGTACTAAAGTCATTCGTATCTAGTCAAGGTAGCTTGATTAAAATTTCTGAGAAACTTACCGGACAAACATGTAGGCGCTCATTGCAGTAGCGGCATCCTTCTGGGGGATCGCCGCCTGGAGTGCGACCATTGGTGCCTGCAGCACCACACCTAGACCACAGGCTGCAACCAGGGGGAACATCAATTGCTGTGTCCTACGAAAGGAGTAAGTTTGGTGACAACGATGCACGAGTGTAAAACAATACAGATTTGAAGTATAGTTCAGCGTAATCATGAGGCCCGTCCCAAGGGTCAACGCAACATATGCTACCCATATGATACCTCTGTATCCTCCCGTTTTCGACATGACAGCTCCAGAAAGAACAGACGAGAAGGAGATCCCGAGTGAGAAGGTAATCATCCTACATTGATGCTCAGAACATTAGATGAGGGAGGAAAATGTAGCAGATACAAACTTGGTTCCGGCCACAGTCGCCGACGCCCCGATTACTAGCCAATAATAAGTCAGTGACAATTCTGGTCCATTCATAAGTGAGAAAGACCTTGGTAGAAAGAGGGAAGATAACTGGACGGCAATGTCAGTTAATGGTCTTCCGCAGCCCTGCTTGAAGACACTTACTATGTAATCGCAGCAAACACGACAGAGTCAAGAAAAGTGATGATGAGGATAATACCAGTAGTGCGCGTCTGGATATTTTGTTAGATGCGTGGCAAATAGATAGTACCATATATCACCTTGAACAGACGGGGAGGTAAAATGGCGGACCGCTTGGTATACATTTCATTAATAGCACCCATAACGAGCAAAACGAATCCAACGACAATCGGTGCAATCGTCTTTGCATTCGTCCCTGAAGATTAGCGTCAATAACAGTATCGCTTGGCCATCTCAATTTTACAGCAATTCTCACAGGTCGACTGGCTAAATTCAAACCCGAGAAGCACACAAACGGCGCCGGCGACGAAGCAAATCAACCCGATAAAGTCAAACTCGACGAGTTGAGCTCGGATCGGGCTCATTTCGTGGGGGAGATTGAGAAAAGCAAAGAGAATAGCCAATGTAATGCCACCGATCGGGCTAGAGAAGACTGTTTAGCAGGCCAACTGCCGGACAGCCTTATGCCTCACAGATTGACGAGGAAACACCATCTCCAAGAAACGTGTTGCGCAAGTGCCTCCAGAAAGCATGAGTGATAATAGAATGGACGAAAAATATGATATTTACACCCCCAAGGACAGGCCCTGTGACACTACAGAAGTACCTTAATAGTCTCATTTACGACGTTGCTAAGGGGAGACCTTGCCTTGCAGTTCCATAGGCAAGTCCACCGAGCCCGGCGTACCGGCCTCGGCTGCATAATGATCAGCGAGATTAAAGTGTCGCAAACCAATGGCGCACTCTTTCAATGGTACGATATCTGATGTGATGATCACCGTCAGTTGCAAAATTCCACCGCCTCCGATACCCTGAATAGCTCTGGATACAATCAACCAAGTCATATTTTGTGCTGCTCCGCACATTGCAGATCCAAACTGCAAATGGGATGTGAAAATTTGAGAGCGGACATACATATGTTTGTGCCACATACCAAAAAGATGAGTAGTGATGAGAAAAAAATCGGCTTGCGCCCTGTCAGGGGGCTGTCGGAAAGCTCGCGACAATGTGGCATCAGCACCTACCGAATATGTTTGACAGCTTTCCGTATAATGGGCCGACAGCACTTCCAGAGAGCATGTAAGCACTGATCCGGTCATCGAATAGTTTGAGAAAAACCTCAGCAGATTGCGAACACAGCGCAACATACCTTCCAACCCAGCTATAGCTATTTCCGCCTCCTAGTTTCTCAACCATTGTTGGAAGCGCTGTTGCTATGATCGTCTGAAAATCCGTGGCCGGACATACACGTTACGGTTAGCAACCCGTACCAACGCCACAGAAGTGGTGTTTGGGCTCACACCATCGAGCGATGCTAAGAACACGCTACATATCAAGCACGCAAATACGATCGCTAACCTGTTGCTCGGTATAACTTGAACCTCCCTGTCTGACCAGGAAGAACCTGGTCCTGGCCTCCCGACGCGAGGATCCTTGCGCGCGGTCGTAACCACGGTGGCCATTTTGTTATCAAGTTTTTTCTCCTCGCTGCAGTGAATCAGGGCTTTGGGGGGATCAGTGCGACACAAATGTCGAATAGCTGAATGCGGGTGGAACTGAACCTAAAACTATTATACATTACCGTTTGGCCCAGGAAAGAAAGAGGCTCACTTGAGAAATTTCGTCATTCACGTAGCCTGAGCGACGGCAACTCAAGTCAGTCCCTGAGTTTCGGGCACGAATCAGCCGATCAGACGCGCGAAACAGCCAGATAACTGGATCTCTTTGCCTGTTACGCCCTACTGGATCACTTAAGCGTTCTCAGATCCTTTTAACTGTCCCCGGGAACATGGGTGGTAGACACCCCGTGCGCATCAATCCCGAGGTTTCGTCACAACCGATAGGACCTTACTTATCCAGTCGTTATATTCTTCCAGGGTCCAGAGCTCAGGCTGTTCCTTGTACATATCTGCACCAATTGACCAATGACAGTAGAAATAGTGCCTGGACGACATACCAGTGGAAAATTTGACTGGCCAAACTACGGCCAGGCAGTTTCTAGCCGTGGAACTGCATGAAGTCCGGTGCCAAGCTGAGTCGCTCCGGCAATTCTTCCAGGTTGCGGAGCGGGGTCTAAGTGTTATTCTGCCTAGTTTGGGTTTGTCGCATGTGTCGCCACAAGATTTACATATGCCACGGGAATTGATATGTAAACATTCAAGTAACAGTTAGATAGCAGCGGAAATGAAGGCGGCGCGGAAAAACAGAAAAGCAAAGCTGGCTACACAACTACATGCCGAGATGTCCACCATGATATAACCTACAGGATACAAACGCAGCTTGCGGGTATCTGGTCCGTGATCGGGAGATGGTGGACTCGGGAAGGAGGAAAAGATAACGCCTATCTATTCAATGGTATGTAGTCAGATCCACTGTGTCAGAGCCTCGCCGCTTTCCCGCCGCACAGGACATATTATAAAGAAATTCATCATTTTGTCAGTGAATCGCGGAGGTGGGCTGCATGATCTCACCTGAATACTTAGCAGTCGCGGCATGCAGAAAGGTATGATTCGACACTCGGAAGTTTGTCCCAAGTGGTGCGGAAATTCCCGTCGCGGAGTATGAGCGCAGACTGAAACGGGGCTTTCCAATAGAACAGGCCATAACATGCAAGATGGACCATGAGCGCATGAGCTCTTACGAGCTCGATCTTCCGGGCACGTTGACCAAGTACATGCGGGTTCGCGATGCTTGCAGCTGACTTCGTTTTCGCGCAAATGCCGGTGATCGTTACAGCAGCATAGTACTGTCCATCTGAAATTTTTATACTGATGACAGGGCATCGCACTACATTTCATAAGACATGACCATGATAAACCTCAAGTCGGCGCTCTTTCACTCACTATAGGTTCCGACGTGGATCGTACGAACCTTGACAGACAAACTTGTCAAATTGATCTGCGATAGCGCGGAAACATGCTACGAAACAGATGAGCCATACACGGGTTGGCTCACCATCGATCTGCCCGGAACCTTCCTGCACCACTGCTATTAGCACTGAATTGGTACGCCACGTGATAGGGTTGTAACTTCTCAGTGAGGCTAGGTGTCGACGGCCAAAAAGCAGTTCTCCTGGTGCCTGGAAAGCCAATTGAGGGGAAAAAGTGGCCGATAGAAGATGAATAAGATATTTGCATGGTCATGATCTGGCGCCGGTGTACGACCTTCGTGCCCCAGAGATTTGACCGTCTGTCGACCCGGAGATGTGTGGTTTCGTCACCGTGATGACACGCACTCGTGCAGGACTCGTCGACGACCTGTCATGGAAGGGCGCCGGACCAGGCACGACTGAGCTTTATTATTTCTTTGTCGATTGCAAGTTGTTTTTTTTCATCAGTTTGGGTTCCATCGAGAGCATTGCTAACACCTAAAACTGAGCCAGCTTCCGAGTCGAAACAAGCCTTAGGCCTCGCGTCATGTAAACACACCCAAATAACGCGTGTCCTCGCTCCATCATGTCTCTCGATGACATTTGGGACGAGCCCATCGTGCCTCCGCCAAACCCCGCGCCAGAGAATGACCAGACAAGCCCTCTCAAACGACCGCGACAGTCCCTTTTTCTCTCCAGCAGCGACAGCGACGAAGAACGGCCCCCGAAACGGCCAACACCAGCACCACCATCTGCCAGACCCGATGTGGATGCCTTGTTTGAGGACATAGATAAGGAGGACGACGACGACGATCTGAGGTACAAACCGCTAGCACCGGCGCTGGACCTTGAGAAATTGGCCAAGGAGGCGGAGGCGAGGCACACGAGTGGGAGACCGACGGTTGCGGGTGGTGTCGGTGTGGACACATCCGGAAAGGAGGGTGCAAAGGGAAAGCCCAGTGACGGGGAAAAACCTGGCCGGAAAGTGCTACCAAAGTTGGACGAAGAGAGGCTGGTCGGACCTGAAGGCTTTCCGTTACTCATCGAGCAGGTCAAGGGGTTCAAGTCCAAGGGAAAAGGAAACGAGGTTCACTCCAACTCGTTTGGAGGATTCTGTATTCTCACTGGTGCATGCCCCCTCTAGCATGCGGACCTCAATCGGCTGTTGCAAATATATCGCCTCTGGACACACAAGATGTATCCGAAAACCTCGTTCAAGGATACAGTCAGCCGCGTTGAAAAATTGTGTCATTCTAAACGCATGCAGGTATAGACGCGACCGAGCATCTCACTGGCTGTGTTTGTTAATTTGCTGCGCAAGGTTCGCCTAGGCGTCTGGCGCGACGAATTCAATGGTATCACAAAGGGAAATATGTCGGCCGACGAACCGGACGTTATCGACCTTACCGAACCCACCCTCGTTGTGCCTGAAGATGACGGAGGCGACAAGGACGACAATTCCGAGCCATCGTACAAGCCGCTTTCACCGATGCGTACCGGCACGGCATCATCTGAGAATGGGCTCAACATGGAAGCGGATGACGATGCGGGTTTGTGGAATGCCCTTGATGACCCGCTCACACTAGTCGATCCCCCACAAAGTACCCCTCCATCATCCGCAGCAGGAGCTGACGACGAAGACGCATGGGACGTAGTCGATGAAATTATGATGGAACAGGAGGAGCAGAAAGGAGGGATCAAGATACCGATATCCGGGGTAAATTCTATGCCGTCGTCGGAGCGTACTGATAACGGGGATGCTCCCCGCGCTACAAATGACGATGACTTGGATGAGATGTATTCATAGACCAGAGCAGGTGTATCCGAACTGGTTTGTTTCAGCAACAGCAAAGCTATTTTGCGTGATGTTCTGGCTCTGAGCAATGGAAAGGTATGTTTAGAAATCCTTCAAATCGATGGCGATATAAATGTTATCTTCGCGAGGTTAGGTCCAGGATACTGAACGGGTGTAGTCCAAGACTGGAACCGTCAATAAGTTTGAGAGGATGAGTATTATTCGTTCGCTATATCCGAGTGCAAGAGACCACAGCATAGCGATGCCAGAAATATGAAGCATGGTAGGATGCTATCAAAAGCCTGTTGAAAACCGTCCTAACACAGCGATATCTAGTCATGCAAAAAAATACTGGTCCCGTATGTGCCATGATTGATAACCGTGCTGTTGGTGAGAGGTTATGCATTATGCATCTTCCTTCGTCCATTCTCCGACTAGGGTGCATCACAGAGCGCAAGATACTTTTCGAGTCGTCGCTCCCCCCTAGTCGTTCTGCCAATAACTCGCTCATTTGCTACGCAACCCCTCGTCCCTACATTCCTCGCTGTCACTAGTTTTGCTACTGCCCTTCCGGTGGAATATTTTAGCGAGACGACTACGGTTACTAGTTTTTTTTTTTGGGATCCAGTGTTTTACGTCCCTAGAGCTGTGGCTCTTTGGTGGACGGTGACAGTCGGGTACATGTGTGGAGCACGTAGGTGTAAGTATAGAGATCGTTCCTATCGTAATACATTCAACCATTTTTATGAGATTTGGGGGCGAGCGTGCTCTGGCCTTGTGGGCACTACTAGTAACGAGGCTGTTATCTAGAACAACATCAACATTCTAGAACAATATCAACATCTTTGTGAATGCTACCTCCCATATCCAGCTTTTGAAAGATCAACTGAATATATGCAGTTATATTTAGGTGCCATCCTGACCGGGGCCACCGTCCGGTTGTCCACGCCTCGCCTTCTAACGTCAACAAGACTGATGCCGTCGTCTGGCAACTTACCACAATCATTTCGGACAATGCTACACAGTTTGTGGCTACCACTGACAATATTAGCTTGACTCCATCTGAAAGCTTTTAACCTACCGTTTGCTTTAGCGTTAGTAACCTTTTCGGATTGTTAAGTGGGTACGTAGCAGCTCCTCCAGTATTCATTTCTTCTGATTCATGTAGGATAACCTCTTTTCCTTCGGTTTGCCTCGGATTCCGACGTTGAGTCGCTTCGTTCGCCGAAACGAAGCGACTTACAATGCGAGTTCTAAAGGGGGATGGATATTAGCTCGGAACGGACGGTGGAAGAGCAGAGTACAATGAGGAAATCAAGAGTCCCGGACGGTAGAGAAAGGGCCTCGTCGGATCGGCGTGCGATGGAACGGGTAATGTGAGTGGGAATTGGTCTCTATTCAGGTGGTTTACTGACCTCTATGATACGGACAAGCTGGTTTTACATTAGGTGCAGTGACGCAAACAACGAAGGGAAAAGGACGTCATGGAGACGGGATGACAATGAAGAAGGGTGGTAAGACGTGACAAGGGTAATAAGGTAGCAAACAGAAGGGACATGATGTCATTATTTGACACGGCAAGTTCGTTGGTGGGCGCGCAGCGGCTACGAGGTCGTTAGTAGCACGCTACACCGAGCGATCTCACAAACACGTTTGTTGTTTGTTTTTCTAGTTAACGGGACTTATCGGCTTACGATCCTTCTTGCCTAGTGCTTCGGGCTTTGCCTGCGTCGCAGACACCCGGGAGCGGGGGGAGACTGCGGGGCCTCTCTGTATTTAGTACTAGCAAATCGACTGCGATCATATAATCCATGGGCCTTGCATTATCACCTATCCAAGGAACATGTCAGCTCACTATCGGAGACTCGAGAACAAGGTAGTTCAGAAAAAAAAAAGGCAATATGAATGTTGTCTCCACGAAAGCATGGCAGAACAGGTCTGAGAAAGTTCATCCCTGGAAGACCAAACAAGGTCCCCACATAGAAATGCTCTTGACTCACCAGCGTGCAACTCCAAGAACGAGAACAAGATGGATTTGGTACAAAAAAATGAGTAGGTTGCATCACGTGATCGCGACATGGACTCCGATATGCGGTATGCGCCGTGCGGTTAGACTAAGATTATCGGACTCATTCATGCATATGACTTCATCAGCAGGCCCGAGAGACGAAACGGTCGTACGGGCAGGAATACAGTACTGGGAAACTCAACCCGCAAGTCTGGATGGTGTACTCGGTATGTCTCGACCCAGATACTATGAACTATGAAGCTAGGCCAACGCCGCTAACCTGCGCTCAGGAGGATTCGGGTCCGGGGTGCGCACGCTCCAATCCACCTCGGAAAGACAGTAGTGATCGTATTTCAGTCCTTGCCCCGCGTCGATGCGCTCGGTTCACGTCAATTCCTCCTCGAACTCATCCCAGAACTCCGCTCCATCCCTTCGGCGATCCGGCCGCTTCGATCCGCAGACGCCTCTCCGAAGAAACGATATCGTGCGCTCGATGTCGGCGCAGGCATCGGGCGTGTCACGGCAGACGTTCTCCTTCACCTCATCTCGGACGTCGTCCTGGTCGAACCGGTAGAGGCGTTTGTTGTAGAAGCGCACGAACGCTGCCAGGGAATATCTAGTAGTTCTGAAAGCGATGTCGCTGGATGGAAGGGCATCAGGAATGGAACGAAGAGCGTGTCCTTTTTCAAAGCCCCCCTCCAGAATTTTGATCCAAGGCAGCCGAGGCGAGGGACGATTGAGCTAGAGAGGCTTGGGCATAGCCCCGACGACGATGACACTGATTCGGGATTCGACGTCATCTGGTGTCAGTGGTGCCTCGGTCACCTGAACGACGAAGATCTCGTCGCGTTCTTTAAGCGCAGTGTCGCAGCGCTGAGAGAACCATCGAGTTGGATAGTGGTGAAAGAGAATTTGTGCTCGGAAAACGAAGCTTCCAAGACCGTATTTGACGAACAGGACTCGAGTTGGACAAGGTACCCGATAGTGTACCTTTCATTATGTTGCTGCTTATATGCGTCCACAGATCTGATCTAGCGTTCAAGAAGATATTTCAAGATGCGAGCCTGCATATTGTTCGTCAGAAGGTGCAGCGGGGTTTCCCTGTAGGCATATATCAGGTCAAGATGTAGGTGATCGCCAACTTCGCTCTTGGATTTCATTGAAGAAACGTTTATAGGTATGCTCTACGTCCCAATCTGTAATTCGATCAGGCGAGAACATGGTTATGCACGCCAGGTTGGTCGCCTAGCCATCATTGTGAGAATGTGACACTGCCGGTCATCCCCACCACTCCGTCGTCGTCTGCACACCACACCTTTGCTTCATTCTCGCCAGTAAATGCACCATAGATCGTCGAGTTACGATCGATAATGACTGGGTTGCGAGCACGGTATTCGAATGTATGTAGTTGCAAGCTTGGTTTGTGCAGCTGCAAGACGTCGAGCAGCATGAGCGCCGTGAGGGGTCCGTGAACAAGGCGTTCTGTAGCAGAGTGAAGCATCATTTTCTAAAATAAACCCCACGGAAACAGACCTGGGTAACCTTCAGCCTTTTGTGCATAGTCTTTTTCGAGGTGGATATAGTGCCCATTGAAAGTAAGTGCGGAGAAGCGGAAGAGTGTCGTGAACGAGGGCTTGTAAGTGAAGGAGAATTGCGGCTTGGGCAGTCCAGTCACTGTCACCGCGGAAATTGAGACAGTCCCACACAAGTTCAAGTGTGCATACCTTCTCGAGCGCCACGTTTGTTCCCGGGGGATGCAAGATATACATGGGCCCGTTCCTCGACGACGGATGGCTCTTGCTGGCCCCGCGTGGTGACCTCGATCCGCTGCGTGACGAACACCATTGGCGCCTTCCCAGTGTCGAATCCCTTCTTCTCGACGCTCGCGATCGTCGACGTGGCCAGTGCGTCGTCCCCGACGCGCAACGCACCGCCCGGCTTCGTGTTCCACCGCATTGTTCCCGACGCCCACATGCGCCGCGTGAACGGCTCCGGGGGACAAAAGTCGCTGTCGGTGCCGTCTGCACGGAGGGCGCTCTCCGGGTTACGGGCGTGGAAGAAGGCGAGGTGGTGGCCGTACGGGAGCGGCGTTCCGTGTGCCGGAGGACGGTATGGCTCGCCGCGGGTGCCGTCGCGCGTCGGGAGGGTGACGTGGAGGTCGGCGAGGTGGGTCGGGGTGATGGTGTCGGGCAGTACGAGTGACTTGGGTTGTGCAATCCATGCGTCCAGTGCCGCGACGTTGTCTAGCGCGACGTTGGACAGGCGCCGTCGGGTCGATGTCTGGATGCATCTGGACAATAACGTCGCTTGTCGCAGCATGTTGGTCATCCTGGTCGAGGTGTAGTGAACGTAAGAAGGTCGGCTACTTGACTGGAACAAACTTTGGACGGGTCCCTACGCTCACTCTTGTAGCCTATTTCGACAGTCGTGACGTCCCTCAGGTTCTTGCTTGCTCTTCGCAAGCCTCCAGTGCGCCTCGCGCCTTTGCATTGCTGGACTGCTCGTCTCACCCTTCCGCTTCGAAGGCCAATAACGATGGCGACGGCGACGGCGAGCACGTCAAAAATACCCGATGACGGCCCACCGATCGTCGTTCCCGAAGGCTTCTCGCTATACACCGAAAATAATGCCCATATTCTCATCTCCAAGGACGAAGCATTCCTCAACCCTGTCCAGGAGTTTAACCGCGACATGAGCGTCGCGTGCATCCGCGTATGGAGCGAGGAACTGGACAAAAAAATGGAAGAAAAGTTTAGAAAGGCAGAGGAGAAACGGGCAAAGAGGCTTGAGCAGGCGAGCTGGGTAAAACCAAAGGGTGAGGATGGACGTGTGTGTTTGTGGGCGTTCTTGCTGATTGGTGAAGGGTTGGTGTAGCCGAGGGCGAGGGCGAAACATCCAAACTTACGCACAGGACCGCTGACGAGGAGACTATGGACCTGGATTCCGAGGCGATTGTGAATACCTCAAAACCGCGTGCGGTATGTGAGACCCGATCTGCTGCCCGACTCGTCTCACTTGGGTGTTTCAAGTATCATCCACACAAGTTTGTGCTCTTAGAGGCTCTCTCCGCGACTGGGCTACGATCAATCCGCTATGCTAAAGAAATACCACTTGTAAGGTCTGTGGGCAGATTCGGGCGTCCTCCCCCTATTTCACACTTTCTAGGTTTGTTATTGCCAATGATTTATTGCCATCCGCAACTGCGGCGATGAAGAGGAACGTAAATATAAATGGACTCGGTCCATTTGAAGAGAAGGTCACGACACCTGATGGTCAACCTGTGGTCAAGTCGAACCAAGGTCGTGTCCGAGTGCATGAAGATGATGCATGGTATCTTCATCTCATTTGAAGAGGTGGCTTTGCTGACACGCAGGTACTTCAGTGCCCTGATGTATAACCATCGCACAGAGAAAACCCGGGTCGATGTTGTCGACTTGGATCCTTATGGCACCGCCTCCCCCTTCATCGACTCTGCCGTGCAAGCCGTGAACAGCGGAGGTCAGTCTACAGTCGGAAAAAATACTTGATAACTTACGCCAAGCGTCATAGGTTTACTTTGTGTGACGTGCACCGACATGTCGGTTCTCGCGACAACAAACTTCTCTGAAAAATGGTGGGCGTTCCATTGATAATCTGCTTATTTGTATTCATGTTTACAGCTTTTCGAATTATGGTGGCATTCCTGTAAAAGCAGAGTATTCTCATGAAGCCGTATGTGTGAAGTCGCCAAGTTTTCTGGTCTTAACAGCATGCAGGCGCTTCGACTGGTGTTGAACACAATCTCGACATCTGCAACCAGATACGGCCGGTACATTGAGCCCCTCCTGTCGTTATCTATTGACTTTTACGTTCGGCTTTTCGTCCGAGTTCACGCAGCTCCTATAGAAGTTAAAAAAGCCGCCAGGTAGACACATTCATTGTTTACGCTGTGCGTCGCAGAACTGACTCTGTCCGCGAAGCAAAACATCGATCTACTACATTTGTTCCGGATGTACATCCTTTTACCAGCAAAAGTTGGGGCGGACGGTCGAAAAGACGAACGAACGATCGGGCACCGCCAACCTTCAATACAAAACAGCCACTGGGCCGCCTGTCAACTCAACGTGCCCGGAATGTGGTTTCGGTTTGCATGTACGTGTTTAATCGTTCTCTAGGTTTGTCGTCGGGGCATGTCTTGATGAAACTATAAATATAGCTCGCGGGGCCAATGTGGTCGGGGCCGCTCCATAACCCTGAATTTGTTGCCAAGGTCATCGAACACGTCGATCGACATCCGAAGAATTATGGAACCTCAGCCCGCATGAAGGGGATGCTAAGTGTCGCGCAAGAGGTTCGTGTTTGCAGTGTACAGGCGTGCATCTCGTTAGTGACCTACGTCGTTTCCTGTGCCCACATCTATTGTAGGAGCTCGATGTCCCATTCTATTTCACACCCGGAAGAGTTGCAGGCACGTTCCACTGCTCAACGCCCTCGCTGGATGACGTTGCGTACGTTGGACTATTCACCATCCTTCCGCATTTGTTTATTTTGTTCTACTTATGTAGCTCTGCACTGCTCAACGCAGGACATAAAGTCTCTCGTTCGCACGCATCTGCAGGCTCGCTCAAGACAACCGCCTCGCGCCAAGAGGTTCACGACATCTTTCGGGCATGGGCCCAACGCCATCCCGTACGCATGGATCGGATTTCGGAATTGTCTCCTGCGGCGAAACTGTTAAATAAAGAGATCCAGTGCGCTTTCTTCTTCTGTCCCACTGGCAGCTCTGATAGCAGGATTAGGATGCAGGTGAACTTTACAAAGCACCCCGAATCTGTCACGCGAGCGAGCAATGTGAAGATTGTCCGGTATCAGCAGAATCCTGCGCCGAACTGGGGTCCGGGGTCGAGAGCGGGTGGGAAGCGGAAACGGGAGCGATCGGATGACGAGGGTCGCTGATGATCCTCATCTAGAGTAGTTGCTGCCTGCCCGAGTCTGCATGGGTTGAACCACAAGGGATGAGCGAAGCATCAGCTGCTAGCTTATATAACTGTTAGGACTCGGATACTTCCTATTAGCCGAGCGTCAGTCACCGCTCGCTGCGGGGCAGTCCTTCCACCATCCGAGATTTATCGGTGATAACACTAGTACTGCTGGCACACCTCCAGTGGTACCGTAAAGGTTCAAATCGGGCCCGGTTTCAAGTTTCCACTAGGACTGGCACTGCCTCGCAGGCTGTTCAAGACCACGCTACTCTAGTAACGCCACCGCAGCAGCCGCCTGTGCCGTACTTCAGCAGAGCTGACATCTCGTTCGACGTTGGCTCTGGTAAAGATGTAAATAACGCCAGAGCCTTGCTCACACGTTCAAGCGAACTCTCAGCACCGGCATATTGGACAAACGTCCAGGATTCAAAAGGTACATTTTGTCTGGGTGCTGGGAGCTCCGGAATAATGCAGCTAGTCACGTAGCCGTTGAGCAACTCCGTCTACGGGCACAATCGCTTGCTGAGAAGTTTAACCAAGAGCTCAAGAAAGAACCCATTGATGAAGCAATTGACCTTGATCCCGACACGCTAAGATTCTGCCCACCCGGCCACTCTATGCGATCGGACTGTTTGCGTACCATCTCTCAGATTGCTATTTCAACGAGTTTGGGTCACTGGTGGACCTTGACGAAGCAATCCTCCTCGCTAAAGAAGCAGTGGAATTACGCCGCCAGAGCACACGACTCGTCCAACATCTTTGAACGACCTCGCACTTCGTCTCTCACATCGGTATGAGTGCCTTGGGGCGTCGGAGGACCTCGACGAAGCAATGCTCCTCGTTCGAGAAGGGCTGGCGCTACGCCCATCAGAGCACCCGGATCGTTCTACGTCCTTGAATAAATCTCTCGCCGTTTAGGTACCAACAAGTTGGAGAGACGATGAACCTTGATGAGGCAATACTCCTCGCCCGAGAGGGGCTGGCGCTAAGCCCATCAGGGGACTCGGGTCGCTCCACGATCTTGAACAACCTTTTACACTCTCTTGCCCTTAGGTACCAACAGCTTGGAGAGGCGATGAACCTTGATGAAGCAATACTCCTCGCCCGAGAGGGACTATCGCTTGAGCCAACAGGGAATTTAAATCGTTCCACATGTTTAGCCAACCTTGCAGGTCAGCTCTCCCATCAGTACAGACAATCTGGGGAAATGATTGACCTCGATGAGGCGATACTCCTCTCGCGGGACGCGCTCTCACTCATTCCTCCAGGGCAGTCGGGCCGTTCCTATTCCTTGAACAATCTGGCGCTTCGACTCTCTGCTCGGTACGAACGACTTGGAACGATGGTTGATCTTGACGAAGCAATACTCGTTGCTCAGGAGGGACTGGCGCCTCTCGCTCCAGGCCACCCACCCCGTCCTGACTCTCTGATCAACCTCGCATTTTATCTCTCCTGTCGCTACCGACAACTTGGAGCGATAGTGGACCTTCAAAACGGCGTAGATCAGCATGATCAAATATTTCATTTAAACGTTGAATTGGAACAAGTTGTGTCGAATATCCACGATCTGCCTGGTCTCTCGCGTTTCCTTTTACCCTCTGTCTTTTCGGACTTGCAGCAGGCTGCCCTTGGTGGACCCATCATCATTGTTAATGCGAGCAAATATGTCTGTAACGCTCTCATCGTTTCGGCTGATCGCGATCCCGCGCACATTGTCCTGTCAAACGTTACAAAGACAGCGTCCGGTCCTTGTCGTCGCGGTTCGGCTCCTTGATTTCGCGCGCAAAGTGGATGAACGTGGCAAAAGACCTTCGTCCTCTTTTGCGAGAGCTTTGGGATCATGTCATCTCCCCTATCGTCGACGTCCTGCGCACGATCCAGCCATTGCAGTCGCATATCTGGTGGTGTCCCACCGCCGAGTTTTGTGTACTGCCTCTGCACGCTGCGGATCCATATAGAACGAGCCATCCAAAGCTTGCTGATCTCTACGTCTCGTCTTACACCACCACACTATCCGCCCTCATCCATGCTAGACAGCAGGCGCTGCATCGAGGGGACGGCGTCGTGCATCTCCCGCCTCGCAGACGAACGGACGGAAAACGAATGGGTGCACCTCGCGTGCCTACGGCATCCCGAATCGCAAGGCGCCGTTACGAGTCCGCGTTCGCGCTCCACGACGGGCGGTTCAAGGTCGAACATATCATTCGACAAGAGCTCCCGCAAGCTCAGTTTGCATACGTCTCTGCGTGCCACGCGACGGTGGGTAGACGAGGACTGTCCGGATGAGATGATTCATCTCGCGTCGGGCGATGCAGTTCGCAGAGTTCCGCTCGGTGATGGGGACCATGTGGGGGGGGGAGGGGATGACCGTCAGACGAATAGGATCACGTCGACGTTTTCACGAGAATAATGGTGGACGGATCGGGGTTGTTTGGATTATGCGCGTGCCGCGTTTGCGTTGAACACCACGATGAGGGCATTGGAGAGCACGCCAGAGGTGTCGTTGGAACCAACGGATTCTGTATGTGCATCTTGGCGTGTGAATGACCCTTGTCGCTTTCATGCCTGTTCATCTTACCGTTTTGTGTTTGCTATCTATCGTGTTATTGAAATGCCATTCTTGGGAGGTGTACGCCTGCCCTATCTCGAGAACTTGAGAGATAGATGATCTAATGTTTGAATAGGTGTCCCAAGTTGTGAGCCACTAATTGTACTCCGGCATGTGTATCTTTGCGAATGACTTCGACAACTAGCCGCGCAAAAGGGCGGGCACAAAACTAACATGTCATCTTGGAGGGATAAAATTTTGAACATCTAAATACTACATATTCCATGTGAACATAGACCAAGAAAGCAGGAGGAAACGGACATTGTAGTGCAAGGAAATGAATAAATGATGTAAGACTCGCTCGCATATGAGGGAGACAGGAGAGGGTATCTCACTATAGACACGCACATACACATGCTTCCTTTTTTTAAGTTACAGACTAGATTGGCGAAAAGGAGGATGGGATGGATTATTTTAACGGGTTGAATGGTGTGGCCTTTTTCCCTCTCGGCGACGGAGGGTGGCGACGGGTTAAACCGAACGAAAGCATAAGAGACGATGAGTCTTATGGGGTAAGCGTGGACACCACGTCACGTGGCGGTAGGTTGTTTCCGGAGAAGCGACTGTGGATTTTATCCAGCGGAGGGCAAACCACGAGTCGGGCAGCGTCACGACGTCACCTCGATGGTCGGGACGATGCTCTTCACAGCGACACCGCCCTTGCCACCCGTCACGCCCGCGGGCTTCTTGACAGCCAGCCACCCGTGCTGGAGCAGCCCACCGGCACTCGGACGTGCCGTATGATCGATATCGAACGTCTTGGTCAAGAAATCGGCTGCTTCAACCGAGATATCAGACGGAATAGCCGGTTTTGCCGACTGACCGATCTATCGAGAGCGATAAGACGCTATCTAGACAACAACAAGAAAACACGAGAAAACACCTACTTTGAAAATGGCCTGCATCTGAGTCAACTGGGCCCAGGGATGCTCACCCGTGAGCATCTCAACGACAAGACAGCCGACACTCCAGATGTCCGCGGCGCTCGTGTGTGCCTTTTGTTGGACGACCTCGGGTGCCATCCAAAACACGGACCCTTGTAGCGATGGTCGGTTCATCCGCTTGCCTGTCAAGAGGTCTAGTTGACTCAGCGATAAGAAGTAATCACATGGTGTTGAGACATACTCCCGTCGACTTTTTTCGATATGCCGAAATCTGAAATTTTGATACCGCCCTTGTTATCGACAAGGATGTTGGCGCCCTTGATATCGCGGTGGATGATGTCGCGCTCGTGGAGGTAGTTAAGGCCTTGGAGAATTTGCCGCACAAAATTCTTGACGAGTGGCTCCTCGAATGCGCCATAGTTTCGGAGTAGTGCCGTTACGGACCCGCCAGGCACATACTCGAGAAAGATGTTGAGATAGTCGTCATCGACAGACGAATCTGAGACAACCACAGGAGAGTGAGAGGGCGTGACGGATAGGAGGGAGGGACATACAGAGATACTGCACAATATTTGGGTGCGACAAGTCTTTCAGGAGATCGATCTCGCGCTCAAGTGCGCTTAGCATGCTCTTTTTGCGCTCCTCATTGGGCGCCGAGCCCGTGGGCAGCTCGACTTGCTTGACGGCCATCAAGAGTCCATTGACGGCATCCATTCCGAGGTAGACCTTCCCAAACGAGCCAGCGCCGATCAGGGCGCCTTTGATCCATTTGGTTCCTGCTTTGGGGTGAGCGCGTGTGCGTGGCAACGTCGGGCCGGGCCGGCTCACCTCCGCTCGACGTCATTGTGCGCCCAGTCTCGTCCTCTTCCTGCGTTTCGTCGCCCTCCTCGTCCTCGTCCTCGTCTCCGAACACGGCCTCCTCTGAGAGAGATGTCACGTCGTCGATATCGGGCTCCACCTTGGTCCAGTCTTCGGCACCCTCGACGCCCATATCGACGGCCATACTCTGGCGGCGGTTCTCCACCTCCGCGGTGATCTCGTCCACGGTAAGGAGACTCGCCGTGTCCGACCGATCCCGCTTACTCCGTAGCTCTGTCGTGAAACTGGTGCGCTTGGACGCGTTTGAGCTCGTCCGTGAGAGTCGTTTACTCCCGGTCAGGTTCTCCATGGATTCCGAGAGTGATTCCGTCGGGAACGCCACTGGCGGCAGCAGGTGCGGTTTAGTGTCGATGCCCGAGAGGTTCTCGACATCGTCTCCGGTAAGGATGACCGAGTTGCCGTCTTCAGCGGAGATCGAGACGCGGGGCGGGTCCTCGACGGTACCCTCGCTGGCGACGGTGGACGCCTTGCCGGTGGACATGACCGAGTTGCGCTTCGAGGAGCGGCCGTGCGAGCCCTGCGTGCTTGTGCTGAAGCGCGACGGCAGCGGGGGATTGAGGGACATCGTGCTCTCGCGGTTGCCCTGCCCGCTGACCGTCGACGCGCGCAACATCATGCTGTGCCGCGCCGTGCGAAGAACCTTCTTCTCGGCGAAGGGGAAGTACTCGGTGAGATGCGTGGTGATCAGCTCGCTCGGGGGCCGCTGGCCGAAGAAGTTGCGCAGCTTCGAGGGCTTCTTTGCAGTGGTCTGTGTGGGGGAGATGGGCGTCTCGAGCGCCTTTTCGGGGTCGCGGACGCCGAGGCCGCTGAGGATGCTGATGGTGCTTGCGCGTTTGATGGCCTTGTTGATGCAGGGGTCGTCGGTGATCGTGTTGGCGTACTCTGAGAGGGGCATGTCCGCGTCGGGGTCGTCGTCGGATGCGGGGGGCCGGGGAGCGGGGAATGGGAAGCCGTTGCGTGCGGGGGAGGTGGGGCTGGATGTGCGGGGGGACGTCATTGGGGGATCTTCGCCGAATATGCGTGCGAGGGGCTTCGAACGCTTCGTGCGGCCGGTCCGTCGGAGGGTGAGGCCTTGTTCTTTGATGGAGTCGGGTGGGCCATGGCATACCGCCAGGAGCTCAGCCTCAGAGAGGGGTTTTCCTAAGCACTCGTGAGCATAGGTAAGGGCGGAGAGAGTGCACGTATACCGATATCACGTTGGCCCTCATTCTCCAAAGAGACACACCAGCCATCGACACTGAGACCGCCGTCGTCGGTTTCGATTCGGTTCATCACGTTATTAGCGTCATCTTTTCTGCGGGTAGCGAGCTTGTCAAACTTGCGCAATACTTTTTCCAGGACCTCGATGCCACCCGCACAGTCTGCGACATCGACAACACATGATCGCCCTTCCTCTGGCAGAATGAATTTGACGAGTTTCCGACGGAGGTCGTCTAGCGACAGCTGTTGACTGTGAGAAGAGGGGTGAAAAGGGCCGCGTCCGACGGTGAATGCAGGCGAGGACGGGTTGGAGGTCGGGGCCTGAAACGCTTCAATAATCGGGGACAATGCGGCGGCAGTGAGCGAGGGCTGTGCGGAGGCATAGGGATGCTGGCTTGTGCCTGAGGTAGAGGGACGCGGAGGCAGCTTTGTGCCAGGCACGGAGGCTATTGAAGAGCTGTGTCCGCCAAAGGATATGTTCCTCCCATGGGCAGTGCCATTCGAGGTACGTGGGGATGGCAGCGAGCCGAGGGGGGACGGGGAGCGTATGGTCGGCTTCAGGGTCGAGGATCCAGGCCGTGGATCTGCGGGCAGCCCATAGGTCGGCCGGCCATTGGACGGATTGCCGGATGACGGCGTGAGCAATATTTGAGATGAGGCGACAGGGGCAGGGGGCAGTGGCGAATTAGTGTAAGGGGTGGCATCTGCCTGGCTGGGAGTGCGTGCGCGCGGGCCGGCGAGATGGAGGTTGCGGGGGGTCGCGCGGGGGGGTTGCGGGGGCTGTCCACGTGGCGCGGGGGGGAGCGGCGGGAGCGACGGGCGGGCGGTCGGGTTGGCCGGGGTGGGGACGGGCGAGCCGTTGATGGGCTGGGGGAGCGGGCGCACGCGGACGTCGGGCTCCCTAATCAGCCGCGGCAAGTCGGGTCGGCCCGAGTTGGGCGGGAGGACGAGCGGCGCGGGCCTGTTGTTGTCCAGGCGCTTGGGCCGCGCCGCGTCGTGCCCGCCGCTGTCCTGCGAGCCCGTCCGCGAGTGCGCCTGCCGCGGCGACTCCGGCTCCCACTGCCCGTGCCGCGCCGCACACCGCACGCGCAGGCCCTTCACCGCGCTGATGATCCGCAGCCGGTCCCCGACGCTCCCGATGCCCATCTCCTTCAGCGTGTCGTGGTCGAGCTCGAGCAGGATGTCCCCTCTGATGTCGTGCTCGCGGAACGTCTCCGCGTGCCCGCTGCACTTGATGTCCGCAAGCCACTTCGCCACGTGTGCGTCCGTCCACAGTCGCAGGTACTCTGCAAAGGGCGTCCCCGGCGGCGGGTCGGTGATGGCGGCCATCGTGCTCCTCGTCGTCGTCGTCGTCGCTGACGGTGACGAGTGCCCGCTCTGGACGCCTCATTGCGGTGCTGACTCAGCACCCAATTTGGACGGTGCCGTAGATGCTGAAATCCATCCGTGCCTCGATCCGGGCTCAGGCAGCTTCCTCTGCCTTCTTTCGCTCGAACCGTCACGACCCCGCCATGATCCCCCTCCTGCCGTTGCTCCTCCTCCCCCTCGTCCGCGCCTCTCCTTACCGCCCAGACCTCGTCCAGTACAACCTCAACATCAACCAGAATGCTCAGGACCCCACCCAGTACTATACAAACAGGTCAAACACAACCTACACCCCCTCCCCCCAGAACTGGCGCGCCGTCCCATTTTATACCATCCTCATGGACAAGTTCGCCGACGGCGACCCGTCCAACAACCAGTTCTTTGGCTCCATGTACGAGTGGGACTGGCGTGAAACCCAGCTCCGCTACGGTGGCGACCTCAAGGGCCTCACAAACAAACTCGACTACATACAGGGCATGGGCATCAAGGGCATCTATCTCTCCGGCACCATATTCATCAACATGATCTGGCAGGCTGACAGTCAGTCCCTTTCCCCCCTCCGCTTCGCCCACTTATCACCCGCATATAGGCTACTCCCCCCTCGACTTCAGCGTCCTCGACCCCCACTGGGGCACCATCGACGACTGGGTCCAGTTCATCGACACCGTGCACACTCGCGGCATGTATATCATGCTTGACTTCACCGTCGGTACCATGTCCGACCTCCTCGGCTTCCAAGGGTATGTCCGACCTCCTCCGCACCGCCTCACTCCCTCACCGGCCATCTCTCCCCAGCTATCTCAACACCAGTGCTCCCTTCAGTCTTAACCAATACCAGGTCCTCTACAAGCATCCTAACTATATGCCATGGAACTTTACCGAATACGCAGACTTTCAAGTCAGCTTTCCTTTCTTATCGGTCCCTCGCAACTACTTACCTCGTTCCCCCGTCAGTACGATAACCAGTGGAATTCTTCCTGTCAGCTTCCCGTCTTTTGGCAGGACGATGGCGTAATACAGCCCGTATCTGCCCCCGGCTGTCATGCTTCTGATTTCGATCAGTTCGGCGACATGGAGGCCTTCGGTGTCCATCCCGACTGGCAACGTCAGCTATCCAAGTTTGCTTCCGTGCAGGATCGTCTCCGTGAATGGAATCCCGATGTCATGGCAAAACTACAGGTCTTTTCTTGCATGGCCATCACCGCTCTCGATATAGATGCTATCCGTGTCGACAAGTCTACCCAGGTCACTGTCAACGGTATGGCTGCTTGGTCATCCGCCACACGTGCATGTGCTACGAAGCTCGGAAAGAACAACTTTTATATTTCTGGCGAGGTCACAGGTGGCGACACGTTCGGAGCTTTATATTTGTGCGTCCCTATCGTTTCTACATCTCCATACTCTAAAATACATCCTCAGGGGTCGTGGTCGCACCCCGTCGGAACTTCCATCCGGTTTTCTCCAGGCGGCCAATGTGACCGAATCAGATAACCAGTACTTTCTCCGTTCACAGGGCCAGAATGGACTCGATGGCTATGCCTTTCACTACTCCATTTATCGCGCGCTTGCCCGCTTCCTTGGCATGGATGGTAACCTCGAGGTCGCATATGATTTGAACAGCAATTTCATCACCGCTTGGAATCAGATGTTCGTCAACAATGACTTTCTGAATCCCAACACAGGTGTCCTTGATCCGAAACACATGTTTGGAGCAAGCAATTTCGATGTATTCCGGTGGCCCAGTATCGAAAATGGGACAATAAGATCTGCATTGAGCTTGTTTGTCACAAACCTTGTGCTGCCCGGAATTCCTTTGGTACGTCTGTTACTCTCAGTTCACGTCCAATACCGCTCATTCGACTCTAGTGGTACTATGGCGAAGAGCAAAACTTTTACGTTTTTGATTCCACCGCGGCCAATTACCTCTTCGGGTAAGTCCTCGGCGCCTGCGTCCCCCACGCGCCTCCTGATAAGATATACCCAGGCGTCAAGCCATGATGAGCTCCAAGGCTTGGCAGCGCCATGGTTGTTACAAGCTCGGATCGGATCAATATTTCAATTGGCCACTCGAGAATGCACTGCTCGGATGCAATGATGACTGGAACTCGCTTGACCACTTTGATCCCACCACGGACATGCGCCGCCTGTTGAAACAGTTCCTCTACCTCCGTAGCACCTACAATGCCCTCCAGGATGGATTTGACCTAGTGCAACGTGGTAACTGGACCAACGATATTCAGCGTCCCGGTTCGAACCACACAGTCACCGAAATGGGTCTGTACTCCGTGTCTCGGGCTGGCATCTCAGGAGTACAGAATCTTACGGGTACCAACACCGATCAAGTGTGGATGCTGTATTCGAACATGAACCAGACCACGACATGGTCATTCGATTGCCAGGGTCCTTTGTGGATTTCATCACCCTATCAGTCTGGCGTTAACGTGCGAAATCTGTTTGCCCCTTATGAACAGTATACTCTCGCGGCATCTGGCTCCTCATACTACAACAATAACGCCGCTCCGTATTATGGATGCATGAGCAATATCACCATGGATCCATATGGAATGAAAGTGCTCGTGCCGACTAGTGAATGGCTCTCCCCTCCTCCCATGCTAACGCGCTTCCTCCCAGGTCACGACGCCCGCATTACTGTCACGTCGAATGACCCCAATGCGACTAGCATCAATATTTCTCTGGAATTCAATGTCGCCATGTCATGCACTAGCGTCACAAACAGCATCACCTTCAACATGTCGTCTTCCGGTGTGGGCGGTGCAGTGTCACTGGATGCGAACTCCGTGTCGTGTAATGCGGTGACGGACCCGGTGATAACCGCTGTCGTGGGAGCAGCTCCCTCCGCTTGGTCCTGGTCGGCGACGTTGGACAACGTTCCTGATGGAATCTTGGACATTATAGTCAATAATCCGAGCACCAATGATGGATCCGCCTCGACCGGGGTAAGTCGATCATGTCGGTGCTCGAGGATGACAGAACTCAAAATGTGGTGTTTTGACAGGCGGTCGATCATTTGCTATTGCGCAAGGGCACTGCCAACAATATCATGGTATTCCCTGATTCCGATTACGACAAGGACGCATTCCAGTACTCGAATGGCCAGTACACTTTTACGCACAAGGCATATGGGGCCGACATGTTTAGGTACTCTGGTAACTTTGGGCAGAGTTGGTCAAACTGGACAGACTGGGAAAATGTAACAACTATTCCTTCGGACATTGTCAGCAACCCAGATACCTGGTGGACTGGGCAGCATATCATGGTGCAATGTACGTCGCATGTTACTTCATTCTGAGTCCGTCTGACAAATTCGCTCCTTTGGTAGACTGGAGTCAAGTGGCTGCGAGTGCAACCGTCGTCGTGCACTCTGATTTGAACTACGACAAAAAGCGCCGCGTTCCCCAGTTTCTCGCCCGTGGCCCGTTCAACGATTGGGGGTACGACCAAGGTATCACGTCCCTCATGAACCAAGTCGGTGATAACACCTGGGAACTCGAAATCATGGCGTCTTGGCCAGCGTTCGTTCAGGTCAACGTGTTTGGTTACGACGATTATTACTACGGTGACGTGGACATGGATGGCATCATGGATCGCCTCCCACCGAACACGATTGCACAGAATTACCTGAATATGTCGGCTCCGCCATATCCGGCATTAGCTTGGGCGTTAATGATCGACGACCAGACGCTTCAGTGGTCGTTGGTGCCTCGTGGCGAAGCTTCCGTCGGCGCCATCATGTATGCGCTCTTGTTGACCATTCCGCTTATCACCGGTGTCCTTGCAGTGGTGATCTTCATGTGGTTCTTCTATGGTATACGGTACAATCGCTACGGAGTCCAACCCAAAGGCGCTAGCAAATATCTTCCCATCCTTGGCAACCTTGGCAACAAATCGACGACAGATCTCAAGGACATGGTCATCTCCGAAAAACTCTTCCGACCGAAGCAGCCCACGGAGATTATCGGATGGCCCGAAGACAAGGATAAGCGCCGCAAAGTGCTCATTTCCACGCTCGAGTATGAGATCTTTGACTGGAAGCTCAAGGTTAAGATTGGTGGACTGGGTGTCATGTCGTCGCTCATGGGCAAGGCTATGACGGACGTCGATCTCATTTGGGTTGTGCCCAAGGTCAAGGATCTTGATTATCCTGCCGGTGAACCTGCGGAGCCCATCGAGGTTATTATATTTGGCGAGCCGTATCTCATCGAGGTGGAGACTCATGTCCTCGACAATATCACCTTTGTGCTCCTTGACAGCCCCGTATTCCGCGCACAGACCAAGTCGGACCCATACCCCGCGCGTATGGATGACCTCAGTTCCGCCATCTTTTATTCAACATGGAACCAGGCGATCGCAGCTACCATTCGTAGATTCCCGGTCATCGACATCTACCATATCAACGATTACCACGGTGCGCTCGCTCCCATATATCTCTTGCCCAAAGTCGTTCCGGTCTGTCTCTCCCTACACAATGCCGAGTTCCAAGGTCTGTGGCCGCTCCGTACCAAGGAAGAAATGAAGGAAGTCTGTTCGGCGTTCAACATCAGTAAAGAAAACTGCACGAAATACGTCCAGTTTGGGAACACATTCAACCTCCTCCACGCTGGCGCGTCATACATTAGCGTTCATCAAAAGAGTGTTGGTGTTGCTGGTGTCTCAGACAAGTACGGAAAACGCAGTTGGGCACGTTACCCGGCGCTCTGGACGCTGAAGCACGTTGACTCGCTACCCAATCCCGACCCGACGGATATCGCCGCGCTGGACGAGAGCCCGGTGTCGGTCAGAGACATCCAGGTGGATCAGGCTGCCGAAGCTCAGCGACCCGAGCTGAAACGACAAGCCCAAGAATGGGCGGGTATCAAGCAGGATCCGAATGCCGATCTGTTTGTGTTTGTGGGGCGTTGGTCGAAGCAGAAGGGCGTGGACCTCATTGCCGACGTGATGCCGTCATTGTATGTCACGCTTTATTTGTTCTGTTGATCGGTTGACTAACCCCCGTTTCAGGCTTGAGAAGCGGTCTTCAATTCAGCTCATCTGCGTTGGTCCGGTGATCGACCTGTATGGCCGGTTTGCTGCGGAGAAGTTGGCGCGGCTGATGGAGATGTACCCCGACCGCGTGTTTTCCAAGCCCGAGTTTACGGCACTCCCCCCGTATCTGTTTAGCGGTGCTGACTTTGCGTTGATTCCGTCTCGCGATGAGCCATTTGGATTAGTCGCTGTCGAGTTTGGGAGAAAGGGTGCGCTCGGTGTGGGTAGTCGGTTGGGCGGTTTGGGGTTGATGCCAGGATGGGTGAGTGGAACTTGCGGTAGGGAGCGTGATACTTACATGGGGCTTGTAGTGGTTCCCGGTCGAGTCGACCTCGACGTCGCACATGTTGTCGCAATTGTCCAAGACGATCAAGTTGGCGCTCAAGTCCACGACCGAGGAGCGTGCGATTCTTCGTGCGCGCTCCGCGGTCCAGCGTTTCCCTGTGGTAGAGTGGCGTCAGCGCATGGAAGACATGCACCGGCGAAGTATCCAGACGAGCCGCCGATTGGCTGGAGCAAACGCGTGGCGGGAGTCGGACTGTGGGATTGTTGCCAGCCAGATGATGGACGAGACGGACGACTGGAACCCCGTGCACCAAGGGACGCCGGCCCAGCCGGATTGGGATTCGGCCAGTATGATGTCGTCGCCGCGGCTGCGGCCTGCGTCACCCGCGCATTCGTCCGCATCGACACCGCAGGATGAGTCATGCCTCGTTGCACCTCCGCCCCTGAACGCCGGCCCGGGATCGTCTTCGATGCACTCGGACCAGTCGGACGATGACCATCTCTCGAGGACTACGGGCGGACGACAAGAGTTTGATGGTTTCCTGGAGAAGGCGAACAAGGCGATCGCCCAGGAGCAGCGCAATGTTCCGGATCCGTTCATACAGCCGGAGACACCACAGCGGCCGTTTGGCGCGCACTCGCGCAAGGCGTCCCGCGAGTCGATCACGGGTATCGTGGAGGAAAAGACGAACTCGCCACTTAATAAGGCCGTGACGTCGTTCACGGATTCAGACGGTGGTGTCGCGCAGGAGTTTGTGCAGAAGTTGCAATCACTGAGCTCGGAGAACTCCAAGGGCGAGCTGTCGATCGAGCGATTCTTAGTTAAGTCGGAGGAGGCGTACTTTGATCGGGTGCGCAAGGACAAGTTGTCGAGCGCGGCAAGTTATATTTCGTCACACCGGGATTCAATGTGGAGTTCGCCGGGGACGGTGTCGATGGCGGATGACCGGTCTCGACCTGCGAGTACGTGTTTGTTGTTCATCTGGAGGGTCGGAGTGCTCATGTCGGTGTGTAGCGCCTGGCACGCCCAGCATGCATCCGTTTGCAGACGGCGGTGGCATGTTACCCTATGGTGGCGATTTTGTGATCATGAACCGGGTGCAAATTGCGATGGCCCGCAAGGTGTTTGGTTGGCCACTATACACGATCGTCATCGCCATCGGACAGGCAGGTGACTTTCTCGAACATACGCGCCATTGACTGACGCGAGAGTTGCAGATGCTGGCTGCCAACAGTTACCAAATGACGCTCCTTACAGGCCAAAACTATCAGGATGATGTCCAGTTGTATGTCCTCGGTGGTGTGTTCCTGGCGTCCTCGTTTGTGTGGTACGCTTTGTTCCGCTTCAAACCATCCGTTTGGGTGCTCTCCGTCCCTTGGTTGTTCTTTGGCATTGCGTTTTTCCTGATTGCTATCCCAACCTTGTCGCCTTCGCTCACGAACACTCATACCGTTATCTCGGATCTGGCGACATGGTCTTATGCCATTTCCTCCGCTGCTGCGTTTGCGTTTTTCGGTCTTAACTTTGGTGAAGAAGCTGTGCGTGTGTCTCTTTTAATTACTTGGCATATCTTGACGCCTTTACTAGGGCGCTGCCACAGAAGTCTGGACGTTGCGTGCGTGTGTCGTACAGGGCTCGCAGCAGATCTGGATAGCCGCTCTGTGGTACTGGGGAAGCACCCTTAACCAAGCCCGGCCTGGTCACGAGTCGCCGTGGTGGATCGTGTTCATCCTCTGGCCGTTGTCGTTGATGAGCTTCATCTTTGCGTACCTGATGCTCTATGGGCTCCCAGATTATTATCGTCAGACGCCGCCCAAGGTCCCCAGCTTTTTCAGAACACTGTTCCGACGAAAGTTGGTCTTGTGGTATGTCTTTGCTCCTGCATTATTCTGGGGGATTGATTCACGGTTCCTAGGTTCCTTGCATCCGAAATCCTTCGTGACTATTGGTTGAGCGGAGTACGTACGCCGAGACGTTTTTGGCATATCGTGACTGAGATCTTTGATGCAGCCGTACGGCCGTAATTGGAGCTTCCTCTGGAATGTGCCTATCCCCAAGTGGCAGATCTTGTTGCTCGTCATTACGTTCTTCATCGGCGTCTGGGCCTTCCTGATGCTCGTTTTGACGCGCTTGAGTAAGACACACACGTGGCTTCTCCCTGTCTTTGCTGTCGGTCTGGGTGCCCCACGATGGTGTCAGGTACGTTGATGTCGATGTTGCGCTGGCGGGAGGTTAACCTTTGGATAGACCTTGTGGGGAACGTCGTCCCTAGCACTCTATATTCCCTGGGCAGGGTCCGCGGGGCCTTATCTTGGTCTGTCGCTGTGGCTCTGGCTCGGTGTATTGGATGCTATCCAAGGTGTTGGTCTTGGGATGATCCTGCTCCAGGTATTTGGGACCGCTGTACTTGGTATGCGATACTCATGTATATGCTTGATCAGACGCTGTCTCGTTTGCACGTGTGCGCCACGCTCGTCCTCGCTCAGATTATTGGCTCGGTCTGCGTCATGGTCGCTCGCGCGACGGCACCGAATGCCATTGGGCCTGGTACCGTGTTCCCGAATGTCGGCACGTGGGACTTTTCCAAGGGCATTGCGGGCAGTCCCATGGCCGCTGCGCCATTCTGGATTGCGCTGATATGCCAGATTGTCATCGTGCTCGGGTATTTCTGGTTCTATCGCAAGGAACAACTTGGTGCGTCATCTGTTACGTGTACTCCGGGATTTGCTGATCTGTGCCATTATTTAGCCCGACCATGACATCCGCAATCATTTTACCCATCTTATACTCACCCATACTCATATATATATACTCGCTCTGGACCTGGACTTTGCTTCTCTTGCATAACCATCTCCAAATACCGATTACCGTGGCGGTCCTGTTTTTTTATGCGCACAAGCACACATTACTAGAACCCGGTACATAATCACAAGATGCTCATCTATACAACTGAC
>JBBPKG010000122.1:15888-40144 GCA_038089115.1 Fistulinella cinereoalba | reverse complement strand
CGAGTGGTATTACTCCTAGCGGGCTTCTTCAACTGCTCAAACGATGCAGGTTTCTCCGAGTGTTGAGCATCAAGCTTGACACTCAAGGCTATACAGAAATTCCCCAAGGACATCCATGGCATGGTCTTCCGAATCGTGAGCCACGGATCGACCTTCAGAATTCCACTGTCGAGGAGGATTCAATCGAAGCTCTCGGTGTCTTTTTCCACATCATGCGAGCCCCCACCTTCGAACTAAAGACTTCCTGGGACAACCCTGTTTTCCAACACCGTCACCCTAAGATAAGCAAGGAACTTTGCGAGCTGTATCATGATCGGTGGAGCAGAGTTCAATCCATTGCTCATCGGCTCTCAGAGGAAAGGCGCGACCTGAGAAGACCCTTGGAATTTACTCGATGGATGCCCCATCCCCTCCGTCGACTTGTGGCTGGGTCATCAAAAGATGCTCCTTACCTGGTACCCAGTGACATCCGCAAACTTAAACTGTGTGTGATTTCACTAAGACACTGGTGCAGGTATACTAATTGACTCGCGCTCGGGCGTGTCATTATAATAGCTGAGCAACTAGGCCGCGAATAAATGGCTCAGATTGGCAGTTCGACGGTATCGGTTCCAATATCTGTATGTTCTTAGCTCAGCGTCACCAGTACCCCCCTTCAAGTAGGATTAGTACAGCCGCAAAGCACTGTATCCGTCTTTCATTGTACATGGTCAGTTTCGCATGCAGCGCTTGCGCTTTTTGCTCCGGAGCGGCGGGCAGTGGGTACTGACAGGACAAACCGGCGCTCTCAATTATTTTTACTACTTGTAGTGTTAGTAGGCTTCGTCGGACGCGACCCGACTCGGAGTTGGCGAGTGGGCGTCCGAGTTCAAACAAGTTTACACCCGCTCCGAGCGCCTGCTGTTGCTTCAACCTGCACCTCTTATCTCCCCATCACGCACTCCCGCCACAGCGTCGCCCTCGTGATTAACTACGCAAAGTGTGGTAACGCAGTTCTTCTCGTGCTATGTCAGACAGATTGCAAAGGCAATGCTGGCAAGCCTTTTGCCCACGTCCTCGCGTGCTCGCCGGTGCGTGTTCATACTGCGTCACGGTGCTAGCGTCACTATTGCAATCTCTTCGCGTGGTTCCTCACACCCCTGTCTTCTTTACACATCTTGGTGTTGAAAGCCAGGACGTCGCGCGAGGATCCCCCCAGAGACCGAAATACATATCACATGAGGTTTAGAAAACCATGCCTTCCAGATCATGAATATGTTCTTCATTGCCTACTATGGCACACGACTCGGTTGTATTACCATCAACGCATGACGTGGTGCGACGTCAAGGAAGTGTCCTTTGCAGTATTTCTCTGTCGGCCGAACGGCCAGTTCGATTTCCAGTAAATATGTCGGCAGCGCGAGACGTCAGTATGGTCTGACGATGTGGTATCTTGTGCACTGACCTTTTCGCTTTAGACTCGACATGATCCACAGGTGGCCACGTAAAGCGTCCAGCCTAGTCCTTTCTCGGACGACAGAAATCACAATGATCCAGGCCATGACAAGGTGCGGGACGCAGCGGGGAGTTTTTCTAGACTCGGGCGATTGGACATCCTTTCTCAGTGTTTCTTTTTCTCGCACCGCATTGAATCGTTGCAACAATCCCTATGATGGGCAGAATATCCCCGGTCGCAAATAGCTTTAATCTACTCAATATTCTCTATCCCTCAGCTGGATGCTTGATGGATGCACTGTTTCTTTCTTATGTTATTAAGAAACGCTAGTTTTCCGCATCCCAGTTACAGTGTATTGCTCATTCAATGTGGCCTGCCAGCGAGGTTACTGACTTGAGACCAACTCCTGAGACCTCCGGCTTTCCGGCCCACTAGTAGGGTGATCTGAACACGACGCAGGATGGAATGACACACATGTTGTAGTACTACTCGCTGCCAACAAGGGAGGGTGCACTCTACTAATCAGCCAGGCTAGCTGTCCCCACAGAGAATGGCCACTTCCATCACCAATTTGCGGATATCATCCTTGACGACACCCTTCTTCCCGCATCCCCCTTTCTCCATCTTTCCCCTGAGCACCGATCCCGCCTGCAGCACTTTCAACAACTCGCTCATCTGTTCTATATACGGCGACAGTCGCAGTAATAGCCCCAGACACGCTACCAGTCGATGCACTATCCGACATATTAGCCCACGCACAGACAACCAATGTGCACTCGCCTATCTCTTCGTTGTTCTTCTCCGCTTCAATTGCCCCTAGTACGGCTACCACCATCTCGATCTCCCAGTCCTCATTCTCCTCCGCACGTACAGTACTATCCCGCGCCCTCACCCTTTCCACCCGCTGCTTCTGCAGGTGCACCGCAGCGTTGAACGCGACACTCGCCGCTGCCGTCCGCACCGCCGCGTCCTCGTGCTGCAACGCGTCCAAGAACAACCTGGTCCGAGTCACCGTTTCCCGCGCAAACAGAATTACCTGCCGGGCCAACACCTCGTTCGAGAACGCGTTCATCGACATGCGCAACACTGTCAGCAGATAACTGCGCGGAACATCGCCTGCCGTGACCACCCTGTCTATCAAATGATTCAGCGGGCCCTCTGTGACTTCCTTCGTCGCCATCCATGCCGCAAAGGGCGCATTCAAGAGTGAAAGCCGCCAAATGTCCACTAGTGGGAACAATTCACTTGGTCCGAGGTTCGTCGTGATACTCGACGTCAGTGCAAGCCAGTAGTCAAAGTTGGTCGCATTCGGTTGTGGGGTGGGCGGAGTGGCCGTGCTGTCCTTGAGAAACGGGAGCACGATCCTGGTCAGCGCGTCTTTCACCTGTGCTTGGGTGACAGTCCCACTCCACTCCGGTACGGCGTCAATGAACCCCGCTAACTTGTTAAACATGATATCTAGATTGGGGACCTGTGTGAAAAGGATCGGGTTGAGGCGAATCGCCTCGATGGCTGGTAGCGAAAGCGACGTGTGTGGATGCGCTATCAGTACACATTATCAGTGACGCCGAAAGCACGCCGAAGGCCACTAACGAGGAAACACTTGGAATAATAGCAAATCCACTTGCGTGCGTAACTCTGATGCATTGGCTCCTCGGAGCTCTTGCACCTGTCACTTTGAGATCAGTACCCTCACATATCGCCGATCGCCATCCTCACTTTCTTGTTATCCAGGAAGAAGAGGAACGTGGGGGTTACCCGGACTTGGTATTCGCTTGCCAGCAAGTTGCCATACCCGACGCTCAGATCGATTTTGGCAAATCCAACCCCCTCATTGCTCTTGGTCTTGGCGAGTTCCTCGAACACGGGCTCGATCACTCGACAGGGACCACAGGTTGCGCTGGTGAAAAAGGCCACGACAGCGCGATGGGAGCTCAGCAAGCTATGGAACGACGCAGGGTTCGTCGTGATGTGCATGGGCGCGGTAAGAGGCGCGTCTGGCGCTGGCATAGCATGGAGAGGTGGAGCGGATGCTGGTGCAGGCGCAGAAACGGCACCGCCAAAGGATGGTCCACCTGCCGTCGCCTGGGAGGCAATATTCTGAAGTAGGCCTGCTGCGACCGTTGGATCGGGCGCGCTGCTCGGCCCTGCCATTGGACGAACGGGCGCCCCGTTCGCAGGGCGGCTGGTAAACATTGCGTCAATGGAGGGCCGAATAGCCGCCCCAAAGGGTGTCGAGAGAAAGTCGCTAGGTAGTGCTGCAATACGGTGTGTTAGCAGTTCATTGCTAGAGAACAGGACCGTTGGGAAACTTTACATCGTATGTACGAAGGGATGCTACCGCCAGTCAGGAATCCGAGACAGTCGTTGGTAAAAGAGTTGCAGTTGAAGTCTATGTAGTGAATCCGTTCAGCCCATGCAGATAAGAAGAGGTGGAAACCCACCCACCTAGTAGGTGGTACTGAGGCACAGTACACACAGATCAGCTGACTAGGCGGGCGTAGCACAATCATGAGCGGTTGCGCAGTTTACCTTGTCTGCCGTATAATGTTCGCGCACACCGGAGATGTACTCGTTAAATGTGTCCTCGTCGATCGCCGTATTGCCCATGTCAATGATCCGTACCGGCGAACCATGCTGTGTTCGAGTTAGAGAAATGTACAGCAACGACCTTCGACGGCACATACGTGAGACTTGCCGGGCTCCGTGATGTTGATGCCTTGCCCGTAGAATATTTCCTTGCCAAAGACGACGACGGACGTATGCCTGCACTTGATCAAAACGTGTAAGCGATGATTGGGACCCCGAGCTCTCAAAAGGCGACTAGACTGACCATATGCCATCTATCTGCCGGCCAGTGAGCTGCAGCGAAAGCTGTCTGGCGATGCCATTGCTGAGATCGTATACATAAAGTTGAACGGGCGTCGACATGGTAGGAAGTAAACGTTAAGATCGGAGTTCATCCAGTGACGGGTGTATAGTAAGCACAGCAGTGACGCGCACGCCATTCCTGTTCTGGAGCATTCTGGACACCAATCCACCCAGATAAGATAAGATAGGATATGTACAGGATATACCCTCTGACATCCTACCTAGAGTTTCGCTTTCGCCTTGGCCTTGATCTCCCTCGCGCGATCTCGCAGCACACGTCGAAGCAGCTTTCCACTCGGATTCTTTGGTATCACGTCCACAAACTCGACCCCTCCCGCGAGCCGCTTGTACGCCACTTTGTTGTTTGCCACGAACTGCATCCATCAACATCAGCACAAATCGTATGATTCATCATTCGGAACATACCTTAATTATCGTAGCCTTGACTTTCTCAGCTTCACGCGGGCTCTCCGCCACGCGCTTCGCGACATGGGCGTGCAATACGACGAATGCCATCGGCACCTCGCCGCTAAAGTCGTCCGGAACAGGAACAACACATGCATCTGAGACCTCAGGCATGCTCAGCAAGCATCCTTCCAGCTCAGCTGGCGCCACTTGAAATCCTCGGACTTTCATAACCTCCTGCCCTGCATGTCAGCACGGGATATACCTTCGGAATGTAAGTTGACTGACTTTGAGACGGTCCACGATAAATACTTCCTTGTCATCCGTAACGGTGACTTCGTCACCCGTACGGAGCCACCTACAGAGGTCGAGTCAGTGTTACCACCAAGCCGCCAAGGCAGAAAGCATTTACCCATCTACAAAGGTTTCCTTGGTCCTGTACGTCATTGAGTTCTCACGCACGACACGGGATCAAGGTTGTACATGAACTCACGCTTCCTCGTTCTTCCAATATCCAAGAGCTAGTGAAGGCATCTTTACCTGTAGCTCGCCAGGTTCACTGAAGGCTGCTAGAGTACCGTTTGGTTTCACGACGCGCGCGACGACACCAGGAACGAGTTTTCCAGCACTCCCCGGAACCCCAAACTTGACGTCGGGGGAGAACATGGTGATCGTAGTTGACGACTCGGTCATACCTGCGCAGTTCTCATTAGACGGAAACGATACTAGCAACAACACTGGCACCGACCATAGCCCTGTCCAATTTGTGCATTCGGGAGCACCCTTGAGAGGCTACTCATCAGTTCCGCAGATAGGGGTGCTGCACCACACAGAACACATCTGATGCCCGTGAGATCATATTCTTTGGTGGCCGGGTGCTGACTATATCGGAATTATCGTCCCAACCTACAACTCAGAGAGCATACCTTGCAAAGTAGGACAACTTGAGGAGGTACCACCCTAAAGGGAAATCGGTCAACCGATCCAATTATAAACATGATAGTAGATGTTACATCAATATCGTGATCTTGTGGCGAGAGATGCTCTGCAGAAAGTCGGTATAGTTGAACTTTGGTATCACCACCAAGGTAACCTAGACATTGCGGTCATGATGGCGCTGCCACAGGGGAAAATGAGACCCCACCCCGCAGAACATCAAAAAGTGTAACTGATGACACCGTGAGCAACACAAGCACCATACATACAACGAGTGTGGCTTACAGAAACGACGAGACCGTAGATGTCTTCGTGGATTTTGAAGACGGGTTAGGATCGATTTACAATGAGGACGAGATCCAACCTACGGTATAATGGTAGTACTGAACCACTGCTCAGTTGCTGATCAATAAGGCTAAATTGATCAACTCACTTCCGGACGCTACATCCCCCGGGCGATACCGCCGATCCTCCCAAGCTACATCGTTCTGGTTGATCTTATTGTGAATAGCCATTTGAATGACGTTAAAGATGGGTCCATAATGGGAGATCGCCACCGCCTGATCATTCGACAGTCAGCACCATGCAAGGGCGACCCGGAGAGATGCCCACCTTGGGCTTGCCCGTCGTACCACTGGAAAAGTTGAGAAAGGCGATGCGGGACTTGGCTTCGCCACGCTTGAGCTTGGGCTCGTTGAAACATGTATCTATCCGTAGACCCTCTTGCACGAGGACCTCCACGGATACATGTGCGCTGCCAGGGACCGCATCCAACAACACGACGCGGTCTTCGGGTATACCGGCTTGACGTGCGGCGGAGAGCGCCGTGCTCAAGGACAAGGAATGGGAAATAACGAGTGACGAATGCGCAATCTGTATTTGGTATAATAGTTCATCGGCGGTGTAGGATGGGTTCGCGCCTCTGTGACGTGTTTCAGAAGCACAGATTAGGTTGACAGTTCACGTGAGGGGAAGAGGGCTGACGAGACAATAGCACCCAGTCTATGCGCCGCCCATATCGCTGGTGGGTAATCTGAACGGGCCAACAAATGCGTCAGCCTTTCATTTCCACACGTATTCGATATCGACGCACCGACATGGTTGGGGCTGAATATCACCACTGGGCAGCACACGGTGAGCACACACGGGACAAGAAGAAACACAACTGGCAGACATACCAACGTCATTTTCCCCTGGATGGGTCGCACATCAGAGTCGCATGAGACTCGAAGAGACCACACCGCATTGGCCACTCACGGATGTTATACCGCGCCTTGAGCGCATTCGCTAGCCCAAAGGTCCGCACGCGCAACTAATGCCTATCAGGACCGAAGTGGATGCCGATGGGGTCTTGCATACCTCCTCGAAGTCGACAGCCCTTCCGGTCGCATCCTCGATCAACCATGGGACTCCCGTCTTGCGTGCGGGACGCAACGGATGGTGTGAATCCAGGAAAAACTGTGGAATAGTCAAGTCGTCCGGAACGAAACAGTCGACAGGGCCTCCAAATATCTCGGACATCCTGGAGTTGGAAGTGTAAGGGAGACGAGTCAAGTGAGCCGAACTGAGTCGAATTGTAACTGTTTGTGTGTACGAGGGGTGGCAGGGCAGAACCTGGGAGCCGGACGGGTCTAATTATCCACACCGATGCGGCGGTGGCTTCGGGGCGTGTGCAGCAAAAGCGTGAATGGGCCCGAGGGAACGAAGGGCGCCCGTTGGGTGTCTCACGATCGTCGGCAACGACGTCATGGAAAGTACATAAATCCGATCGCCCAGATGGTACATATAGTACAGGCAAGGTCATAGCTTCGCCCCCGGACGCGATCTCAGGCTCCGAGCCGCATCCCTCAGCACCCGTCGCAACAGCTTCCCGCTGGGATTCTTCGGGACTGCGTCCACAAACTCGACCCCTCCAGCCAGCTTCTTGTACGGGGCCTTGTTCTTCTCGACATGCTGATATAACCGCAGCGTTACTACCTCTAGCCAACTGAAATTCAGACCCACCTTTCTTATCGATTGCTTGATCCTCTCCGCTTGGCCCGGATCTTTTCGCACACGATTTACGGAATCCGATCGCAGGACCACGAAGGCAAACGGGAGCTCGCCACTATATTCGTCAGGCACTCCCACGACGCACGCATCCGAGACATCCGCATGGTCTAGAATACAGCCTTCGAGTTCCGCCGGCGCGACTTGAAACCCCCGTACTTTGAGCATTTCCTAAGGGACTCGTCACAAACAATAAGAACCCGGCCAACGTAATGCACCATCTCACCTTGAGGCGATCGAGCACAAATATTTCTCCTTTACGGTTCATCCTGACTTCGTCGCCAGTATGGAGCCATCTATTATTTCGTTGGCCGTAAGTATTGATACCGCAACATATCATTTCCTTACCCGTCGACGAACGTCTCCTTTGTGCTGCCAAGGTGACCACATGAGCACATCATTTCAACCGGAAAAGATCCGACCACATACGCTTTCGGATTTCCCGCATACCCCAAAGCGAGGGAGGGAGTCCGCACAACTAATTCTCCCGGCTCATCAAACTCCGCAAGCGTCCCATCAGATTTCTTCACCTGTGCAGTAATCCCGGGCAGAAGTTGTCCGGCGCTACCGCTCAAATCGCGCCTGTGTTCCAACGCCCAGGTGGTGATGACAGTACACGATTCGGTCAGTCCTGTGGAGTAAAAATAAGCACAAAGCAGTGAGTAACCTCGAGGAGCACAAACCATAACTTTGTCCCATTGTCGCGTTTGGGAATATCTCGACGAGTCGCTCCATCAATTCTCGAGAAAGCGGAGCTGCGCCGCAGGTCAAGTACCGGACATGGCTAAAATCATAATCTTTGATGGCTGGGTACTACTCCGGACATCAATAGAGTGCACGCATCAAATCGGGTACCCACTTTGCAGAAGAGGACAACCTGTGGAGGAACCACCCTGGTTTCATGAGTCTAGACGTGGCCAATACAATCTAGAACTACACTTACAAGAGATGTGTAATCCGGTGTCTGACGATGCTTTTCAAGAAGTCTACGAAATTGAACTTGTTCATGAGGATGATGGTCATCTATTACTACCATCAGACTAGGCCTTATCAAGGAGGATCGCGCGATCTACGAACGCCACAGAAGAAACTGAAGTGAGCCTAGCGATAGTATAGTTCAGCAAGTTCTCCGGAGGCAGTAAATCGATTTCTTACAGCGAAGACCATGCCATATATGTCTAATCAGATACGTCTTATTCAACACACTAGCTGGCGGCCTGATACAGTACGTACGATACAGTGGAAGAACTGTACGAGAGCTTGTCACCGGATCGCAAGATTCATGAAAAGAGGCGCTCACCAGCGGAGCAAACGTCGCCGGGTCTGAATCGTTGGTCCTCCCAATTAGGGTCATTCACTCTATGATGAGCAGCCAGCTGAATGAGGTTGGCGATAGGTGCATAATGGGGTATCGCAATGGCCTAACGCCGCGGCGCGTAATGAGAACACGTTACCACCGTCCCGAATAAGCAAACCTTTGGTCTGCCCGTCGTTCCACTGGAAAAGTTAAGGAATGCCACCTTGGTTTTTCCCTCGCCAGGCTGTAGCACACGTCCGTGGAAAGTGGATGTATTGGTCAGGCCCTCGTCGATGACAGTTTGAACCGTGGTTTGGGTACTGTACGAAGCGCCATCTACGTCGAACAGAATGATGCGTTCCGTAGGCAGTTTGACGTCATGGGCAGCAGAGAGTACCACAGACATCGATTCAGGGTGCGCGATGATAACAGACGCCTTTGTCGCCTGTATCTGATACGCAAGCTCGTCGGGGGTGAAGAATGGGTTAGCACCACTGTCAAGCTTAGTTTTTGTGGCGCAAAGACAGGATTACACACATACGACATGATCGCTCCCAGTCTGTGAGCTGCCCAGACGGCGACAAGGTAGTCTACTGCACGTCAGCAATGGGCCCCAGATGCGACGACACGAAATGGCATACCGACATGGTTAGGGCTGAAAATCAACACTGGTGTGAGTGCTTAGCGCCTATCTGTCGACTAGTGATGATCGATATTCTATACTGACCGACGTCATCTTCCTCTGTGCAGGGGGTCAGTACTGATACACGGAGTTGACCGGATGATCCAACACACTGATATTAAACATATGTTTTAACCCATTGGCCAAACCTGATACCCGTGCACATATCTGAATATTGGATTAGATGATGAAAGCGGGTCGGAGAGCATCGAACACGTGTCGATCTCGAGACAAAGCAGTCGAGGTCTCACCTCCTCGTAACCTAAAGTCCGCCCCGTGTGGTCCTCGGTAATCCAGGATATCCCATGGTTACGAACAGGTCTCGAAGGGTGTTGGGAATCAAGAATGAATTGTGCCAACGTGAGGTTGTCCGGGATGTCCGGAAGGTCTCCTGAAGGCGAATAAAGCTCAGCCATTTCAGTCTTGACGATAACCTCGAGTCCTTTGGCCTGTCACTGTTGTCAGTGAGAGCGCGATGCTCGACAACAACTTATTCAGTTGAGATCCGACTTGTGTTACATAAAGTTCTGACATGTGGCAAATGACCATCTGAGTCCGAAAATTCAGCCCGAGTCCCCACAGAGTGTGATCACAAGACCTTATCTGAGAAAGTCGCTTACAGCCTGTGATGGTCTTTCCCTCCCTAGTAACATTCAGCGCTTCACTCTAGTAGCAGTGTGTATTCAATCTATCGACAATACGAGTGGTGGTACGGACAGGGTGGTCGGTGACGGAATGCGGGCCCCGAGCGTGCCTGAGGGCAACCGGGTGAGACCGATCAGGTGGAAGCTCGCACTGCGCAGGGGGCCTCGGATAGGAAACGAGGTGAGGCACCAACGGTCAGGGCGCGGTGAGAGGGTGCGACGCAGGCGGGCGGTGAGCAGCGCGATGGCCCGTGTTGCGTGGGCGCAGGGGCCCGAGAACAGGGGAGATACTACTCCCGCATGATCTCAATCCAGAACTCGACGACTGGACACACAGTGGTATACCTTCAAAACAAGTCGTATCGTAGTACAGTCATTATAACCGTGATGTGATTGAGGAACCCTTGGCCTCCACTCGCCCATCATCCTGAACCACAAGATGTTCTTGATCTGACCATTCGGCACGCCGATCATTCCACCAATGGACAGCATACTCCTTTTCCGTATCCCCAACATTTTCCATGATCTCCCGGAACAATGCCCCTACTAGTTCTTTTCGGCGAGCATCACGCGCACCATCAATGACGTCTTTGATGTCTGACAAGGCTCGCGGAAGTAACGAAAGGGGGAGGGAAGGCAAACTTGAGACGAAAGCCAAGTGCAGCCGGTGTCGTCGGTCGTCGTCTTGGTCCACCTCGTTGCACGTTGCGAGGATCGAGCTGATACAAAGCCATGCTAACGCTGGATCCCGAGTAAGAGACGCACTCTTGACAAGAACTGTGAATGCGAGGCATAACTGGGCCACATTTAGTCTCCCATCGGAAGAGTTCTGCGCATTCATGAGATGTATGCTAGGACGCGAACAAGGCGGTTACCTCTAGGAGGTTCTGGAGGTAGAATGGAATCATTCTCTCGATGAAGGCAGAGTCCAACGCAAGTGGATCCTCCAGGGATGTCGAGGCATTCTCGACAACTCGCTTTGAACGAGAGGAGAAGATGGCCAGCACGACACTGTGAGCGGACTCGAATTCCCCTCGGTGTGCGTAGTCCGACAAGTGCCTACATGATTTGTTAATTACCCCCTATAGAACGGCTGGTCGGCTCACGGTGAGCAGAACGGCAACACGACTGTCTGGATCGTGGTTGGGCTTAGAATGGGGATCAGTTGTTCGATCGCGCTCAACGCGAATGCCTTCTTTGCCCGCTGCACTGGATGGGTCGACGGAAACCCACTAGACCATATTTCGTCGCACAGTCCTTTGACGAATTGTTCACTCTCATCTGGGCTGTTCGCAAGGACATCAAGAGCGAGGTAGAAGCAGCGTTTAAGCTCAGTGAAAGCGCTGTGACCGGCGCCGCCGAACTTTTCGATAACAAAAGCCAGATGAGAAAAGGTGCGGAGAGTGATAAGCGCAAGTGGCGAGGACGAGTGACTGAACGCAGGTGGGATGTAGACTGACGTCGAGAGACCCGCTTCCGTTATCATGATGGTACAAAATAGCAGAGTCTTAAGGATCGTCCAAATGGATGTACTCAGTGGCCGGGTGTCTGGGGCTATCTGAACGTGAGACGCTATGCACTCCGCCGGGATGGATGCATACCGATCGATTCCTCTTTTGCATCTGCCAACCCACTGTCGAGCCAGCCGACCTCAACTTTCCTCGCCATGGTCTCCAGCGCACGAAAGGTTTCGTGCACCGTGGGAAGGGCAAGTTTAGGACGATAGTCTATGTACAGTGAAATGTTTCTGGAACACAATTTCGCGAGGGAGCCCATATGAATCATGGCGTGGGAGGACGCTATTGCATTGATCTCCTCGTAGATAGGCGTCCCTGGCTGAAAAGATCCAAACGTATGCATGGGGCCCGTTACTTATATCGGACCTACCTTGATAGATACGGGGAATTGGGGGCTAGGTTCCAGGTGCACGGAAAATTCGGATATGAAAGCTCCGTGCACAAAGGCCTGCGTGATCGCTTGGACAACCAGACTGAGCATTTGCTGGTGTGTCGATGGGTGAGTAATGCGCGGCGAATTTTCCTAAAAGACGCACTTGCAACGGCAGCGCAACCATCTTTTCTGGTACGACGACCAGCAAAGCTTGGGATGAAATAATCAAAGAGAGTATGAGCGCATCCTCTGGTATATGCTCAGCAGCAATCCCGATTCAACGGTGGATGGTCGCACCTCCCCTCTCGGCGATGGGCTGGAATTGCCTGCCCCACGAATCAGACGAGACAAAGAGGTCAACCACGTCCGCGAGTGCGAGTATCAATTCGTCTTCTACACTGGATTTTACATCTGGGCGTCTCGCCGGCAATTTAGAGAGTATGTCCTCGAGACCCAACAGAAGGCCGCTGCAGCACGCGAGCCGGATGATGGCATGGCCCCCATCGAAGCCCTTGAGCAGGGATGCAGACCAGCTCGCCAGCCGTGCATTGAGGCTCTGGGAGAACACGCCAGCGGGCTGGTCCGTCAAGAGCCGGTGCTTTGCATGGACGGCATGACGAAAGGCGGTGCTGAGTGCGTCGAGCTTGGCGAAGGAAAAGGGGCGGAAGAGCGGGCTGCTGACGACGGCGGCTGCGAGGGGCGTCGGGGAGGGTGCGAGATGGACAAGGTGGTCGACGAGGAGGCCCTGGAGGGCGGGCGGGTTCGGGCTTGGTCTGTGCAGATGACTCAGGAGGACGGTGTAGGACATGGAGACAAACAAAGCGTGTCCCGCATAAACAGTCGCGACGCGTGACGCGCTCTCTTTCTCTCCGCAACCATCATCATGGCCCAGCTCTCAGCAGGCATCTGCACGCGACTCAGCGAGGCAACCCCAGAAGACATCGACGGCATTGGCTCGGGCTACACCGTCCAGCTCCTCTCCATCAAGAAGGTCAGCGCAACCACGAGCGCAGCCGCCAACATCGACAGGTACCGCATCATCCTCTCTGACGGCGTCCACTTTGTCCAGGCCATGCTGGCCACCCACCTCAACGACCTCATTTCGCGTGGAGACATCGTGAAAAACACCATTGTCGTCGTTGACAAACTTGCCTGCAACTTTGTGCAAGATTCCAAAAAGTGACGGGCCCTTTGTCCGCGTCTGAGATACCGCTCATGCGCTTCCAGGTTGATCATCATACTCGACCTTCAGGTCCTTTCCCGAGACGCGGAAAAGATCGGGAGCCCCGTCGCAGCACCGGGTCTGGCTGCCGCCGCTACTGCCGCCGCCGCCGCCGAAACCCCCGACGTGTCGTCAATAACCGGCCCCTCCCCGTCTGTATCTTCTAGCCGGACGGCTGTAAGTCAGCTTGGTCCCGGTAGTAGGCATGGCAGGACTGTATATCCGATCGAGGGATTAAGCCCCTATCAAAACAACTGGACCATTAAAGCTCGCGTCACTCAGAAAAGCGACATCAAGACGTGGTCGAACCAACGCGGAGAGGGAAAACTATTCAACGTCACCCTCATGGACGAATCTGGCGAAATCCGTGGGACCGCGTTCAATGCAGTCGTGGACGAACTTTACGAAAAGTTGGAGGAGGGCAAGGTCTACTACATTTCCAGGGGCCGTGTAAACCTCGCCAAGAAAAAGTTCTCCAACGTCCAGAACGACTACGAATTGAGTTTCGAGAAGAACACCCAGATCGAGGAGGTGCGACATTCGGTCAACCTTTGTATTCCAGTTGACGGACAGTGTCTGTAGTGCGTTGACACGAACAATTTACCGATGATCAGGTACAACTTCGTTCCTTTGGCAAACCTGGAACAACTTCAAAAAGACGCGACGTGTGGTATGTAGACCATCTTAGGATTTTGTTCAAGCGACTGAAGAATATCAGATGTCATTGGTGTTATCAAAGAGGTTGGACCTCTGTCAGAGATTACCACCAAGGCATCCAATAGATCAGTGAGCAAAGCGACTTCTGTAGTAACCTATTGTCTCAACGTCGCTTCTAGGTGGCAAAGCGGGATCTCACCCTTGTTGACAAATCACTTTACTCGGTTAGGCTGACAATCTGGGGGCGACAAGCAGAAACATTTGCGCCTGATGACTTTCCTGTTGTTGCCTTCAAAGGTGTCAAGGTTGGAGACTTTGGAGGTACGCACCTGCATTCCCATCCGCGGTACTTGCTATATCCCAATCGATTCCAGGGCGCAGTTTGTCGTTGCTATCTTCCAGCTATATGACGGTCGATCCTGATATTGAGGACGCTCATTTACTCCGTGGTTGGTATGATGGTATTGGGTCTGACAAGTCCTTCCAATCCCACTCGAATGTCGCATCCTCCAGTGGGTCATCACATGGTACCTTCAACCGCACCGAGCTACGTCACTTGAGCGACGTCAAAGACTCGCAGCTCGGTACATCCGACAGAGCAGACTTTTTCTCTTCCCGCGCTACAATCATGCACGTCAAGGCCGAAAGCATTACCTACCCCGCATGTCCCACTCAAGGCTGCAACAAGAAAGTCTTTGATTCGGGTGGTGGCTGGCGGTGCGAGAAATGTGAAAAGACGTTTGAGCGCCCCGAATACCGGTATATGTTCCCATTTTCAGTTGCGATCAAGATCTTGATGCGGGCTGTCAGATATGTTATGTCTATTGCTGTAGCGGATTGGTCTGGTCAGCTTTGGCTTCAAGGCTTCAATGATGTTGGTCTCGCAATATTTGAGAAAACCGCGGATGAGCTCATGGAGATGAAGGTGAGTACCGAGCCCTTTAGTGCACGGGTATGCGCTGAATTTGCATCTAGGATCGCGACGACGCCGAATTCAACACTGCTGTATCGCGGGCGGTTGGAAAAACTTTCAATTTCAGTTGCCGTGCCAAACAAGATACTTACAACGTGAGTACAGACGTCTTCCACTTTGGTCGATATTCATTCTTCGTATAGGAACAGACACGCGTGAGGTATGGGATCTCGAAGATTAGCCCTGTGGATTATCATGAGGAGGCCACATACCTACGTGATCTCCTGACAGGTTCAAGCTGGCTCCAGTAATTTTTTTTTGGTCAAAGTATTCTAGGATTGCTATTGTATTCGCTCGCATCCATCCTGTACACGATTGTATGATGTTTGAAAGTACGTGGTCGATGCTGTAGTATCTTGATAAGGACAAATGGATGGGTTTTCCCTTGAATGATTCGATAGTCGGAGAGCTAGTTCTATCTCGTTCACTACTCGGATGTCGTCAATCAGCTCATGACTTCATGTCATGTTTGAGTATAGACCGGGGCTGCCTAAGAGCGCCCCGAGCATGATCTGCTTCCGCCAGTTCAAGGCTATCATTGGCGTGCCACTGGTTGATTCGGAGTGGTCGGGTGATAGTGATGACAAAGACGCTCACTTCTCTAATTGTTCTCACGCCCCAGCAAGCTGACTAACTTCATGATGGTGCTTGCAAGCGGACTCGCAAAGAAGCCTTCGCCATTTCTAAGACTTCGGCCTTACAAATATTGTTCCGAGGGATTTTACATCGCCTTACTTTACTCTTGGTGCCTTCGTGCATATAAATTGTGCCAACATGGGTGTCAAAAACAATTCGCTATCACCCAACCAACAAAACCTGAGTCACCTTCCTACCGCGGCCCATTACAATGTCCTCTGTTCACCAGACTCCTATGCTCTTCAGGCCTATAAAGGTCGGCCGGATGGCCCTGCAGCATCGCGTCGTTCTCGCCCCATTAACGCGCTACCGAGCGCTCGCGGATCACGCACCCGGACCACAACAAGCATCCTACTACGCTCAGCGTGCTTCCGCCCCGGGAACGTTGCTCATCACTGAAGCAACCATTATTTCCCATGACGCGGGTGGATATGACCACGTGCCAGGGATCTACACCGACGCACAGATCCGAGGCTGGAAAGAGGTGTGTGCGCGCGTCGCGCGTGGTCTACCATAGCTCGTAATTGGACTCACAGTGTCTGTTAGATTACAGATGCCGTTCACGCCAAGGGATCGTACATCTTTCTACAGTTGTGGGCATTGGGCCGCACTGCCGATACCGACGTGCTCGAGGCACAGGACCCACCGTCGCCATACGTCTCCGCGTCCGACGTCACGATGACCGGCCAATCCAGGCCACCCCGCGCGTTGACAGAGGCTGAGATCAAAGATTACATCGCGGCATATGCGAAAGCAGCTAGCAATGCCGTGCATGGAGCAGGTTTCGACGGTGTGGAGATCCATAGTGCAGGCGGTTACCTGCCGGATCAGTTTCTTCAAACGACGTCCAACAGACGCACGGATAGATGGGGCGGAGACGAAGAAGGTCGAACAAGGTTCACCAGAGAAGTCGTGGGCGCCGTTGTGGACGCCGTTGGCGAGGACCGCGTGGGTATCCGCATCAGTCCGTGGAGCACCTTTCAAGGTGAGTTGTCTTGTGTTGTCATCGTGTGACGGTGTGCTCACTCGCATATCATACAGACATGAGGATGCCGGACCCGCGACCAACATTTGCGTATCTCGCGAGGGCGTTGCGTGACAAGCACCCCCAACTGGCATACCTTCATGTGATCGAGCCTCGTGTGTCGGGCGTCACGGACGTGACGCCAGGTCAAGAAGAGGATAACGATTTCTTGCGGGAGATATGGCAAGAAGGTGAAGAGAGGATATTTATATCCACTGCTGGGTACACCCGCGAGTTGGCCTTGCGTACCGCCGAGGACAAAGGAGGGCTGATCGGCTTTGGCCGTTTGTATATATCCAACGTGAGTGACGATACTTCTCAGTCAATATTCTCTCTACTGACTGGATCACAAACCAGCCTGATCTTCCAGTCCGGTTGCTGAGGAATTTACCGCTGACACCTAGCGACCGGTCAAAATATTACCTGCGGGGAAACCTGACACCTTTCGGATACAACGATTGGCCGTTCGCAGATGGCTCTGTGAATGTGATAAACGGGGACCTGCCAACACATGTTAATTTGTGATGGACAATGTGAACCTGTATATATTATTGAGTGTTCGTGTAATCATACTCTACCTCGTAAATTCTAGAGAAGGGCGCCATTTCCGTGTCGGACAGATCCGAGTGTTGCCATGTGGCCCACAGGATGCTGCAAGGACGGGTGACAATTTCCCCCAACGACTCGGACGAGTCGGCGCCGTATGCCAAAGGACCAAAGGACTGTCCACCAGTCAAAATCTACCCGGACAGACGCGTGCAGTTCCATCTTCAGATCTCGTCCGACGTCCCGCCTGGAGAGATATCGGTCGACATTTCTCCAGACGGGTCGGGATCGCGACGGGTCGAACCTTGCTTTCGCTGCCGCCGATGTGCTTGCCATTGCTGAGAGATGCATCTGTTTTCCAGTGACAATTTCGCCTTTGCTTAGCCCCAGTCCGGCTCGAATTTTGGCTGCAATCAGCGCAACACCTCTAAATGTACCGCCAGGGCCCATTAGGTGTTACTAGTACGGAGCGATGGGGGAATAATGCGCAGTCGTTCGCTTCCATTGTGACTGGTTTATATTATATGTATGTGCCCCTGTTTCGCTGAGCTCATGGGTTAGTCCGATTCAACCATTGTCCATCGCCCGGGATCGTTACAACCATGCCGAACAAACCAGACCCATTCTTCATCAACGATGACGAGTTCCTCTCAGACTTGTACACGCCACCCAAGCCAACGACAGAATACATCCAACTCCAATTCACGCTCGCTCGGTTCCGTGTGTACCGCACCGTACAGCTCCCGCTCACGTTCACATTCGCGAACCTGCACACGCTGATCCAGTACATGTTTGGCTGGAGCGATTCGCACCTCCATCAGGCGGAGGTGTTCAGCAACGTCGTGATGCACGACGAGCACGTGCTCGAGGGCACGATCAAGTCGTGCGGGCGCAAGCGACCCCTCGAGGACTACGAGCTCATCGACCCGTGGATCGTCGCAGACTGGCACCGCCTCGAGCCAAAGGACAAGGCGATCTACCTCGTCCAGCGCAAGGTGACGCGGCGCAAGGACTATGGCGGCGTGATGACGATGGAAGAAACGGGGCTCATGCTCGAGAGTATCTGGGCGCAAAACGAGAAGCAGAACGTGAGCGATGGGCAGTGCCCGAATGCGCAGATCGGGATCGTGTACACGTATGATTTAGCGGGTGCGTGATAGACTTGCTCTTGCCTGCGCGCGCGCGCGCAAGTTCTCGCGTTGTGCTTGCGATCGTGCTCATCGGTGGTGGTGTTGTCAGATGAATGGACGGTGCATATCACTTGTCAGCAGGGGGACGTATTTCACCATCTGGAGACGCCAAGCAATCTCCCTATCATCAAAGCGGCTCAAGGAGCGGTGGGTCCCCTCGTGTGGTAAGATCGATCGTGCTGATGGAACACGTCTGCTAGCCGCCTATCGAACATGTCCGGGTTGACGATCCCATCGTGATTACATACCTGTCCATGCCTGGGTCTCTTGCATTCTGATGACATTTGTACAGGACATGGAAGACGAGGCGGAGGAAAAGACAGTGTCTCCGCGTCTATTTGACATAAGATACTTCCAAGGCTACTGTCAAGGAAAAATCATATCTGTGGCTCGCAAGTCCGAGTTGGCCATCGCCACTCTGAAGGAGGAGGAAGAGCGGCGCCGTGAATTCCTCGCGATAAAGAAGGAAAGGCAAGAGAGGATGGCGAGCGGCGAATGCGACGATGACGAACTGTACGAGCTTGAAGCCGAGGAAGAAGAGGATGAGTACGATTAGTAAGAAGATCGGTCGTTTCTCGACGTGTCCGCTGATGAGCAAAATGGAACGACGAACCTGAAAATGGGCATGAGCTGGAGTAAGGCGCATCATTACAAGCGGCCACCATCGACCCTGAAATCGGTAATAATTCCTTGTCACAAAAATGATGTCATGTCATAGATGCAAAATGTTTCGCTGTTTCGCAGGCTCTACTGCGATAGTAAGCAAGACCCATCGGAAAAAACGTGCGGTTCCGCCGCCGACCGCGGAGTTACCTGAAACTCATTTGGCCGACAACGGCCTCGAGAACAAGGCGTGCCACAACCTGTGCACATTTTCAAGTCAAGTAGTAGTCACTTATCCTCATCGACACAATCTCGACCGCTCATCCTTACCACACAGGTAAAATCAGTATCGGGTTTCCCGCAGGCGCCGTATAAAAAGGGGCACGGGAACATTAATAAGGAACTGATGGTGTGAACGGCACCAAATGTCGATCCGATCCACGCGCATCGCCGAATGTGCACTTTCCGCCCTGCCATCATGGACCCCGGAAACACTGGAAACTGACCTGACCGTGGTCGGACTCAGTTCAGGGCTGGCAATGACACCGCGGTTGATCGGAGAACATGAACGTCATGATGAAGGCACGTCAAGACCAAGAGTGGCGCGCACTGCAATACGTCGTACCCATCAGGCCTATCAGGTATCATGGCGGATGATCAGGGAGGCATACCACTACCAGATCACGCGACGAAAACAAGATCTGGATCAGTGATAGGGAGCATGCATGGGGACAGTCGCCACGTACAAAGGACCGATCTTGGGCGGTAACGATGCAAGGGCCACACTAGGAGCATGAGGGTAAATTCGTGGCTGATCCCGTGACAAGGCATCCTTTGGGACATAAGGTAATATCAATGGAACCAGGTGACGGGTCCGGAGATTGCCGGGCGTCCAAGCCGGCGGGTTAGACTAAAATGACTACGGACAATCAATCAGTTCGTCATGACTAGAGAACCATTCAGGTTGGTTCCTTTACTTTAATTCTTCGTGAGCTGGCATGCCCGCAGGTCTTCTATTGAGGCTTGAGATCGATCATTGGCCATGTGCCTTGCGACGAAGCGGGTCAATACGGGGCGTGCGTACCAAATAGACTATATTCATCAAGTGTCGTGACAAGGTACAAGACCCTGCATTGCCAGTCTTGAGGCCTTGAGGAATAGGTGAACGCTGCGGCATAACTGGTGGCGGTCAATATGCGCCAGCAGTATATCCAAGTCGAGCGAACGGTAGCGGAATGCTGTCACCGCGCGGGAGAACGACCAGAAATTAATGGACCCGTGTGGCCAGGAGCCCGACGCTGATTGGGCGACGGTCAATTTAAAGGTGATGTACATATTATCCTTGGTTTGAACATATAAGAGCTACATGATCAGAAACGAAAGCAAACTGGTAACAGTGCAACAAATGAATGGCATACAAGAATGGGATGCATTGAACATAGATCGAATGCTGTGATACAGGGAGAGACTTGCCACCACCATAATCGTGCATAGAACACACATACACCTAGATCATGAACAGAAAAGGGACACGAGAATGACAGGCATTTAGGCCATGATAGTGCACTTGACCTTTTGGGTGTCTCCTGATCAGTCTCGATCGGAGCATTGGGTGCGCGCAAACACACCTTCATAAAGGCGATGTGATCCTTAAGCTCGGGATACCATTCTCTGGGCTCGGGGAAGTACCTGTGTGGCACATATGAGGATCAAGCGCGCTGGACGTCGGCTGAGTACTCGCCATGCAGCATCCTTGGCCGAGTGTCCATCGACCTCGATGGTGTAGTGGTGAGCAAGACTGATGACAAAGATCATGAGTGGGCCGTCTGACACGATCGCGCAATAATCACCCCTTGTCCGGGTAGAAGATGCTGTGGAGGTGCTCAGTGCACGCGGAGTGGCGTGTGTGGTACATACGTGGTCTTGGACTTCTTGAGGTAGGCTTTCTTGACGGAGTGGGGGGGAAAGTACCAGCTGCAGTCGCACGAGATAGGGTTATCGTGCTCTGCGATGACGGTGTTGTTATAGAAGACGATGGGCATGATGAAACCGCGGCGGGCCGGCGCTTGTCCGATCGATCGCTTAAAAAGCGGGGCCGGGCCGGCTCGGCAGGACCCGGGGACCGTCGGAACTCGGAGTAGGGACACTGACCAGAGCACTCCACAGAGCAGCGAGCCCCGCTTGCGGGGAAGAGCGATGTCGCAAGATGATAAAAAATGGACTGCCAATAGCATGATCGGTTCGCTCCTTGTCTTTCTCCACATTCACCGTGACCCCGCCAACATTTTTCTCCCTCCCAGCCGGTGCTGGCGGTGGCCTCGTCGCTAGCGTTGCGACCTGCCCGCTCGATGTCGTCAAGACCAAGATGCAGGCACAGCGTGCAGTCCATGGCCAGCATGGCTATCAGGGCGTCTTCGGTCCGTGACCGTTGCCGTCCATCCGCACGACTTCTTTCTTATCTCACGCCCCCCCATCTAGACATCGTCAAGAGCACCCTCCGACACGACGGCATTCGCGGCTTGTATCGCGGTCTCGGTCCAACCATCCTCGGGTACCTTCCTACCTGGGCGATATACTTTGCCGTCTATGACGGTATCAAACGGCGCTTCGGCGAACCTCCCCTCGGAGTCCCCGTGGCGCCCGGGAGGATTTACCCCGCAGCCCAGCCCAAGGGCTACCAGCCCGTCATGCGAGACCATCCCTGGACACTGCATATCCTCTCCGCCATGATTGCCGGCGCCACGAGCACAACATGCACGAACCCCCTCTGGGTCATCAAGACTCGCTTCATGGTATGCACCGTCGGCCTGAGCCCCCCCGCACAAGCATTCACGTCTGTCCATGCATCAGACACAGTCCCGACGAGAAGTGAGGTATAGACATACGTTCGACGCCGCTCTGACCATCTACCGCACCGAGGGCGTTCGCGCGTTCTACCGTGGACTGCTGCCCAGCTTATTCGGCATCACCCATGTCGCCGTTCAGTTCCCGCTATATGAGCAGCTCAAGGTCTGGGCACGTGCGTTCATCTCTGGTCCGATATAGCCTCATCATTGACCTGTCGCGCTCTTTAGAGGGCGACTCAACCGCGCCTCTCCGTAGTGGTACCATTCTTCTCTGTTCTGCCATAGCCAAAATGACGGCTTCGATTGCCACATACCCCCACGAAGTTGTACGTACGCGACTGCAGACACTTCGCCTGCCCATTGCGGAGGATTTGTCATCAGATGGCATGATCAAGACGCACACGAAGCGGAGCGTCATATACATCACCCGCAAGATCATTCAGAAGGAGGGCTGGACTGGTCTCTACAAGGGGCTTTCTGTCAACCTTTTTCGAACGGTACCAAACAGCGCGGTGACGTTGTTATCGTACGTTATCTCGTCCAGCAGGCTGTGGGGCATGAGCTAATCCCCATCATGAAATCGGTGCAGATATGAACTCCTCATGCGTCATCTGTCCTCGGCGAGATGACACGCGCACGAGACGCGTCCCTGGCTCTCACCCTTACCTTTTGCTCATACCACCACATGGCATCGAACCCCCACAACACACCCATAGACGAAGCCGGCCCGTTTCCAACCTCGATCGCTACGCTGTGCTACTTATTACGGACAAACGAACGGCTCCTTATTGTACATTTAACTTATATATCTCTTGCAATTCCAATCGCATTGGTTATATTTAACGTCCCCTCACCGCCCACTCCTCTTTTTGATGCGACGAGTTGTATGAACATGGTCCTCGGACGTGATTCGAAGGGGCGTTTGAATGGCCATCTGGGAGATATGATATGAAACGATGGGGCAGTACTGATGGATGTTGACGTCGCCGCCTGGACGGTGGGGGGAACTGGGAAACTCGGTCAAGTCGCATCTTACTTTCGGGGGATTCTTGGAAACGACCCGTCGGATTGGTTTCCATCAGACCTCCGTCCGTCATTTCATTCATTATGAAAATAATAATAATAATAATAATAATAGTAATAATAATTACATTTCTCCTGTCCTCGTACTGCAGGCCGACCTGTGATGAGACGGGCACTCATCGTCGTGTGACTACGTGGCGACTTCCTTTTTCTTTTGAATGTTTATTTCAGGGACAAGGGCTGACAAACATAAAAAGGAAATGCATCGGACAAGGCACCCGCGTCAATGCGGGACAACTTCATCCGTGGATGGCGGAACCCCGGACAGTCCGAATAATCCTCCCCGCGTGACCTTTTCGGAACACATGCGTCTACTATCGTCGTCGTCATTAGAATGGGGAAAAAAAAAACAGATGGACACTGAGATGGCTACCGTTGCGTTTGTATTGTAACTTATGGTATTGTAAAATGCTCTGTTGCCCCCACGTAAGCGAAAGAAGAACCAAAAAAGAAGAGTCAAAGTCAGTCAGAGGAAGAACAAGAGAACACAACGCATCGTCCGTTCTCCCCGGAAAGTCTGTCGTCCATCCTACGCTTCCATACGCAAAAAAAAGAATACAATAATCAAGGGCTTGCGCCGGGTCGATCATGTAGGTATAGAAGCGAGCGTGGGTGCATCCTGCGTGTAAGAAGCGGCATAGCACATGCCATCTGTTTGGCGGCCTGCGAAGTAAAAACGTCCAGCAGAGTCATAAAAATAAAGGTCTGGAATGTTTGTTTGGCTGATACAATGAATGAATACGCCCAAGGGCGGGTTGCGTAGACAGGCTACTTGAAAGTGGAAGTGGGTGGGTTTCGATAAAACTCGGGAGGGGGCATGAGAAAGCACGAGGTAATTATCGAAGAGCGGGGGGCGAATGGAAAAGAGGGCCAGTCCGCGAACAAAAGACTGGCCTGGGAAAGCGCGAAAAGTGGGCAGCTGTGTAATTGCACCAGTCAGAAAGCCAAAAACAGAGAGAACATGCGACCCCACTACATGCCACGAGGAAGGAGGACAACAGGAGGTGCTGCGACGCAGACAAAAGGTATCCGAACGATGTTTCAACCAGAATGAGAACCGAGCTGCAAATAAAATAAAAAGTAAACGCGTACAAGACCGCCTGAGCTAGTGATGTTGCACCGTATCACCAGCGTCACTCAGGGTTTCCACTCTAACTCCTCTTGATGAACTGACGCTCCGAATATCCCTGCCTTCTTCAGCCAGTTCGCGATTGATCAGTGCGTCTTGCCTTCTCTCTTCGGGCTCCTCTACTGTTGCATCCGCAAA
>JBBPKG010000121.1:0-46826 GCA_038089115.1 Fistulinella cinereoalba | reverse complement strand
TTGGTCGTGACTATTGGTGTGCATCAGCTGGATCGCGATAAAGCACTTTCACATAATCAAAGGCACACCTGCCTCAAATGTGCCCAAGAAATTCAAGACAACTAGGTTGCAGTTGCCACGCGGCACATTGTGAGCGCGTGTCATTACACTGCAGATAAGAGAACGTACATGCGATGGCCCCAACAGCCCAGGGGTTTTTTGTCTCGAATACCTGTTGTAAGACGAGACCCATAGCCGCGAGCTGCACGACGCATCGAAGAGCGGCGGTAACGAGTGAGTTGCCGACGCCAAGATGGAGGGTGGTGGAGACGATGGCATTGAAGAAGACAAAGGAGAAGCCGAGCCCGACGTTGGCCCAGGTTAGGTTTATCGTTGTCCCAGGAGGCGCGTCCATCTAAGGGTTGGGAGGAGCAGAACGGGGTACTCAGGCTGTTGTTACCTCCGAGTTTGGGGTTGACAGTACGATGGCGAACTGCGGAATGCGCGGGCCGGTTACATAAATTTCTCGGGCTAGTGTACTGCTTTAGTCTCTGCTAATAAAATCGAGCAGCGCCTCCGGCCTTGCTTTCTTCCATCTCTCCGTACTGACCCGCAGGATTTCTGGGAACCATTCTGCAAGGTTCCCCTCGCGCTCTCTCCCAAGAACCATCTCGGCGAGCGCCTTGCCGCTCATCCAAGCGTGCACCATCCCTTCTCCAGAATATCCAGCCGCGATCCATTCGCCGGGCGCCGCAGAGATGAATTTCTCACCCCCATTCGACAAACTTTGTTCCAGAGGTGTCGAACGTCCGGAAATTGAGGGCGACAAACGACCGACCCAGGGAAGCAGGTCTGCAGAGACACCGAGAATCCCACTCCAGGTTGCCTTCACCCGTCCTTTGCCACACTCCTCGTTCGCATCTCCCTCTGGTGGTTGCCCTTCGCGGCCCCAGTTGTCCTCGCCAAAGTATCTGGGGAGGGAACCTGCAAGGTGTGCGCAGACGCGCTTACTGTATGTGCTATCATTTGTGTTTGCAACCGCCTCGTATCCTTCCCGGCCCTCTTGCGCGAACCCTCCGCCGAACATGAATTCATGTTCGCCGTTTGGTAGCTGCGTGAGGTAATCAAAGCCAACAGGTATTTCGTGAAACACGAACGACCTTTGCAGCATTTCAGCAGGGACGGACTGTCCTGGGCGCTGAGCGGACATATTCCCTCGGAACGGGACGATCTTGCCCCGCATAGGCTGCAGTAAATGCGACGACCAGCCATTCGTGGCATGGATTACATGAGGCGTTTTTACGTGCCCTTTCGGCGTGACGATTGTGTATAATGGTTCCGATGGGGAGGGCCCTGTAATCGACGTGCACGGCATGTTGGTGCACAGAAGGAAGCTGTGGCGGATTCAGCCCAGCAGAGATAACGCATCCAAATTGCATACTTGTCAGGATGCCGCGCCAAGAGCTTGGAGAGGATACCGGTCACAAAGTTGTAAGGATGCATGGCACCACCGTTCGATGCAATGCACCCGACGACGTCTGGTGCCAAATTGTATTTCTGCATACCCTTGTCGTCATGTTTCCGATGGCCACAATGGCTGGATCGTACCTGCCTCGCTTCTGCGGGTCCATACACCTGGTGGTGCGATGCCTCGAACGGCAATGCCTGCTGGTAAACTTGTACCTTTGCTTTTGCTTTTGCGAACAGCTCTTCATTGTAAAACGCATCGACTGTCTCTACCTGGCGCCATTGAGACTCTTTCAGCACACCCTCATCTTCTGCAGCACGCCTCAGCTCATGGAGGTGTGCAAGACGGAACTGGATCATCTTTTGCGCAATGGCTTCTCCGTGGTCATCTCGCAGGAGGGCATAATCATGATAGAGGGGCGGTGAGATATGTCCGCCGTTCCTGTGCAGTATATAGCCCGCCTGGGCGCGAGTATGGTGCAGTCGACGTACCTCCCTGTAGCGCCCGAGCAAGCATCCCTTGCCTCGAGCATGAGGACTACCGGCAACTTGCCCTCGGGGAACGCCCGGTCGAGCAATGTCTTTGCGAAAGAGGTGCCTGTGATGCCCGACCCAATGACGACGATATCCGCGTAGAGGGGCAAATTGGACGCATGTCGTGCGATAGGGGACGGGGGCGACATCCAGAACGAGCGGGTCGGGTTCTCGACTGGCAGACCCGGCTCGACGTCGATGCGGTCCCTCAGTGCGCTGAACGTGTGGATGTTGTCGAACAGTTCTACGAATGCATGGCGGATGAGCGAGACGGTGTTGCCCATGGTCGTCGTGGGATCGGCAAAAAATGAAATCAGACTCCATATCGGACCACGAGCAAGCCACGCTGCCAATCGATGGTCCCAACGAGGCTTTCCTCCTCACCACCATGTTGTACAACCATCCCCATCGCAGCGGCCAGCAAACCAGATACACATCCCCGCGCAACGACTACCCCGACAGCGACGACGCCTACTACTCCTCCTACTCTCGCCCACCACCCCAGCAGGGCCCCGCCACCAGGCGCAGGCCCCCACAGTCCCCGCCTGATCAGGGCTTCCATTTTTACCACCGTCATCGCGACGATCGAGACAACCAATGGGCCACGTCTGGCCCCAATCCTGACATCACCCCCCAGCCCTCCCGCCGCCAATCCTCCATTACCACGAACAGCTCCTCGGATTATGGCGTGCGTCCGCGCAGCCGCCATGGGCGCAGCAGTTCCACAAGCAGGGTGCGGAGCAAGTCCTGCTCGCCGAAACGTCACGCGACCCCGCTTCCGACCGCGCCGGTCACCCAGCTGCTCACCCTGAGCGAACGGGAGACCCTGGTGCGCCAGCGTCTCCGCACCACCTTTGAGGCGTATGTCTTCAACACCGTCCCCACCCATCTCCTCCGCGTCACCGACATGACCCTCGTCACGCGCACCGAGATATGGGAGACGTTCAAGCCTCGGATCGAGTCCCTCTCGGACTCCCATCTCGCAAAGCTGTTGCTGGAGCAGGACGAGGAAGCCCGGAGGCTGGGTGTTTCTGTGGTAGACCCAGAAGTTCTTGCGCCCTTTGTGAGTCGGCGTCCAGCTTCCTTTGCGGGACCTGACATTGTGTCGTAAAGACGGACTATATACGCAAGCTGATCAGCTTTGCCGTCCTCTCCCATCGATGGGGCAACAACGAACCGCTGTTCCACGAGTTACCCAGCAAGAAGCTTCAGGTGGCCAGACGGCCTGGATTGAGCGGACCAGGATATCAGAAGCTCCTCAAGTTCTGCGAGAAAGCCCGGATAGATTACGACTGCGAGTACGTGTGGTCGGACACGTGTTGCATCAACAAGGAAAGTAGCTCAGAGCTAGAAGAAGCCATCCTGTCCATGGGGGTCTGGTACTCGGAGGCGGGCGTATGCATCGCCCATCTTGCCAATTCGTCGACGCTGGAGGACTTCACGTCAGAGCCATGGTTCACCAGAGGTTGGACATTACAAGAGCTCCTCCTGGCACGCAAAATCCGTTTTTATGGCAGGGATTGGGTACCCATCTCTCCTGCCACATCTGAAGCGCGGACAGAGGAACGCAACGGAAGGGACAACCGCGAAGACCAGCGCATCAACGACAAGGACAACGAGTCCGTCGTCGCTACTGTCGTCAGAGTGACAGGTATACCCGAAGCCGATATACGTAGCTTTGTCCCTAGCTGCACCAGAGTCGCCGACAAGATGCGCTGGGCATCGCAGCGCACCACGTCCCGCACCGAAGACATGGCCTATTCCCTCCTCGGCCTCTTTGACGTCACCATACCGATTGCATACGGCGACGGCGCCCGCGCGTTTTACAAGCTTATGAGCACCCTCGCGGAGCAGTGTACCGAGCCTGACTTGTTCGCATGGGCCGGTAAGCCATCGCAGTGGTCGCTCGCAATCCCGTCTTCCCCGCAATGCTACGGTCCACAGTCCTCCCAGGTGGAGCTCGTCGTGCCGCCGAGCGCGCTGGGCGATCCTACATACGAGCTCACCAAGCTTGGCCTCCGAACGAAGCTCATCCTCGTCCCCACCTACTGCGAACCACTCGAGCAGACCGACGCCCAAACGGCGCGGCTCATGCTCACGCCGACGATCACGATCGCGCAAGAGCCGATCTTGATGTACGTGTCCCTTGCCAGCGCCGCCCCTTTCTCCCCTGCAGTCCAGTACCGTGATGGATACGGTCAATCGGGAGGTCCGTCACGAGCGTACGACTATTATAATGAGCATGACCCGCGCGAGCGCGATGTCCCAGTCGGACGCGGCGGTGCGGGTCGTGAGCGGGCCGAGCGGGAGAGGGAACGGGAACGAGAGTACGTTCTCGGTGTCGTTGACTATGACACCAGGGCTGGTCCCCCTGGGTACGGCGCACTGCACGCTGGTCGCGCACATCTATGTCTGGTGCTGGAGCGGGACCGGCGAGGCAGGGGATGGGTTCGTGTGACGCGGCCTGGCGCGGTCAGCGTGCGGTTCAGGGAGAGCGAGTTGTTGCAGGTCGAGAACGTGTGCTTGCTGCACCGGGCATGAGTGTAGGACTACCTCCTAGCCGGTCTACGAGACCCCGGACACATAGATATAGCAGATCCATTTATGATACCCCTATGTTTCAACTTGTTCCACCGTGGCAGTGTCAACATGAACAATATTGCCGATCGCGTTTTCAGATCGTTGCTCGATCTTGTTCCATGGTGGCGAATGCAATCGACGAGTTCGTGCAAGGACTCAGAAGCCTACGCCTCAATATTAATCTCCCCGGAGCGGTTTGTCGTGATACCGCGTACATTCAATCCTAGCTAGCTGCGCTCGACGCGGTACTGCACATTCGCAGGCTCGATAGGTTTCCCATGAGACCTCTACTGCCACTGAAGTGCGCACCCGGGTGGCGCATGGACGCAAACTCCCTTTCCCTTCCCGCTCTGCGAGCAATACATTATCGAAGGTTCCACCCCGTTCAGAGTGCACACGGCTCCGCGACGGCGAACATTCAGCTCGAGACAGGAATCATCGCTCCCAACGGGCGGATGACGCTAGTGTTTTCCATAGGGGAAAAGCAGTCGTCGGCCTTTCATATCTCGACGGCCTGCTCACAAACATGGAGAATATACTCGTCGTACAACGACTGGATGTCGTTTGGGCAGGAACGTGATGGTCAGGGAAACGGGTCATCGACTTGGGGTACCGCAGCGCGGATGGTACATGTCGTCGTTGGCCTGTCCGGAGTAAAGACCTTCACGAAAGGGAATCCAAGTCTGAGTATAATCATTATCTTCGTTTGTACATGGCCTCTCTATTGCAAGAAGCTGCGCAACCATGCCCTCTACATGTTAAACCCAGCATAAATCCGCAACCATACCCACTAGACAGATGATCGATAGTGCAGTCTCTGGCATCCTTTCGAGCCTGGAGCGTGTGGCCGTTGTGTTGACTCGGAAGTTGCACAAGTTCGCGACCTCTTGAAGGTGGCTGTTGGCGAGGAGGCAAGAGCAACGGCCCTATGGGAAAGTTGGGCACTCAGTCTCAGGCCTCATGCGCAGCCACAGATCGCCACTTGCACTTCATTTGGTTCCTCTAGCCCGTACCAATGCATACACCGAAACCAGACAGTTTGGAAGCGAGAATCCTCGATGTCGTCGTCAAACTGAACGACGCGCAAAAGGCCGATGTGCTCTTGTATGCACTACAGCATTTGCCGGTTACTGAGGGGTATGTGGTAGCATCCTTATCCAAGGTGCGTTCTTGACCCGCTGAAGTTGTAGCTGTTGTGTAGTTACGAAAAACGCTGTCCATTCACTCTTACCGCTGGTCCTCGATCTGTCCTCTGCCAACGTACGCTCGCTTTATACCAAAATTGGGCTCGCTACTGGCCACCAGGCAACCGTACATATAGGTGACCATCCAAATACCATGCCACCGGAAGAAACCAGCCGAGACATTCTCGCGTTAGATATTCAGTCCGCGTCAACATTAGATCAGGATGCAAAGGGGGCTGTAGCTCACCCACGGGTCGTACGTGTTTCCGCACCGCTCAAAGTGTGCGTTTTGCTCATTGCTTGCATAGCCTCGCAGACAGCTAGATCATACGGTTCCCTTTCCAGAGGAGATATGGCACCAGATTGCGCTCTTTCTACCCAAGCCCGACCTCAGGTCGTTACTATTCATACCAAATGCACTCTCCCGGCGTGTTGCCAGCCAACTGCTCTTCAGTGACATTGACCTCCATCTTACCACTGTTATAACACCCCATTTGGAGTCCAAGCCCTACTTACGCTCATCATATAAAGATGAAAAATATGCTTTCCAGCGGAGTGAAAAGATTCTCGAGCGGATATTGGTCGATCCGCATTTTGCCGCTCGAGTCAGATGCTTGAGAGTATTCTTTACCGCCTCCAATATTGCAACAGCTGTACCATCCCTCATTAGTATGTCTGTCCCAGTATGGCACCTGATCGTGACTGAATGGCGTCCCAGGTATGTTTATGGAGGCTCTTGCAAAACTGCCCAACCTTCGCAGCCTACATTGCACTGGACGTGAGCAACAAATTTCACAGGCGTTGCAAGCAGTCCATTCACATCATCCATACCTACGGCGTCTCACCCTCAAGTTCATTTTGTATCTTTCTTTTCTCTTGATTAAAACGCAATTTAGCGTGGTAGAATGCAATGCTTATATTAAACTGCCTACGCTCAAGCAAATCACACACCTTGCGATAACCGGTAGTTCATCTACTGACAAACTGATATCCCAGAACTATGAAACTCTTCGTGGTCTATCAATATGGGATAATGTCGATCGCTTCTCGGTGCCAGTTTCTGTTATTTGCAACCTCACTCAAATTGAATTCGCTGGCGAATTGACGACAGATGCTCTCTCGCAAATACTCTCTCACGGACACCAACTCGAATCCTTGATGCTCTCGGTGATGCTCTTTTGTGCTTCTTCATCCTTATTTCGACAACATAGCACCGCTCTTCCGTCTCTCTGCCATTTTTCCTTTGCTATCGATAGCACCATCACTGATCGTGATTTCTGTGCTGCCATGTCTCATTTCATCTGGGGACGAGCCCAGTTGCGGACCTATCGCTTCTTTATCGACTCAAATTGCGTCACTGATCTCGGGTTTGATTCCTCGGCTTGGGCCGTGCTTCCCTCGCTGTCCAACCTGAGTAGTTTGTCAATCACTTATCCAAGCGATTTGGCACCAGCATTGGCAGGGTTGTTGATTCCGCGGACCGTGCGCGCATTCACGCTCGATATCAACTATCTCCGGTCGGACACTGAATGGTTCGACCACTTTGAAAAATTCCTGAATGTGTGTAATCCCCTCACCTCATCGATGCTCCCCTGCCGATTATGATTTTGTTTTTCGTTTTCTTATTTTGTCAATTTGCTCATTTGTTATTGTTTCATACAGCGACTCTGTAAGGGGACCCCTCCCACACTGCGCTACTTCGGCATGCTCAATGGAGACACTTGGGACGCTGCTGCGGGTTTGGTCAGAGACATGCCTCCAAACGTGCGCGTGGTGCGTCTAGATGATGAAATCTGGACAATAACACGATCGGGAGACGACACGGAGGAGTCAGTGGATATGTGGTCATCGCGAAAAGTGGAGTACTATGCAGCGGAGTGGCTCGACTCGTTTGGGTGCGAAGATGCGCTTTGGAAGGGCGTAAATGGACCGAAATTACTGGATGGATATTACCCAGGTTACGTAACTCACGTTGATGCTCACGCGGTTTGACCAGCAGACCAAGGGGTATGGGGATCCAGCTCAGAGTAAAAAAAAAAGTACCGAGTAAGCATGACTAGTAAGTACGACGTGACATCATAGTATGTATGAGAGTAGTAACAGACATGTAGTCTGTAGTCTTTACATTCGAAAACTAGGGAGAACACCATGGTCGCAGAATCAATTATCAGAATGTCGGTCCACGCAGGCGTTTGTGTACTGGTTGTTCCGGGTCTTGGTCGGAATCGACCCACTCTCTTCCGCGTTTCGACCTTTCGGAGGATAATGATGACTCAGCATCTCTGAGCCTTGTACTCACAACAGAGGTAGCATCGTGATCCCTGGCCACCAAGTTCCGTGCAAGGCCCCCAAAATCTTCTTCAGCCAGTTGCTGTCCTTGCAAAATCCTACCCATGTGGGTCTGCGCAAAGGATTGACCTCTCCTGCGGATGACCAGAAGCTTCATCACTAAAGGTAGTTGCGAATCTTTAAAGGTATCCTCCACTTCTTGGATGACCCTGGGAGTGATGCGATTGTGTCGAACAGCTGCGCTGATGTTTTGTGGTAGGACAGGCCGACTTTGTATGCCGAGGAAGCGGAGTAGACGGAGGTATGATTTGTAATCTCTCATATAGAGTTGTCCTGCAAACACGTTCAATTGGTCAATCAAGTCCACAGGCGGTGACCAGTCCTCTGGAATGGCGGGGATTGAATAGAACGTCAGGTCATCCGCGATCCTTGTGAGCTTGGAGGTGCGGGGAATATAGACATGGAGGTGAACACGGCTACTAGCCTTGATGTCTGACATCAAGCAGTCTGCCTCAAATGGGCTCAGAAGCACGAGAACCGGATTGTGACCGTATTTTCCTGAAAGAACCCACTGGACCGGGCGCAAGTACAGGTCTGTAATTCCTTGACATGACATGGGGTCGACCGTCTCGCAAAAATCAGAAGTTGCCAAGACGAACGGACTCCAGACGCAGGCTTTGTCCAAAGCCGCGGTGCTCCCTTTCAGGGCTGTATCAATGGGATGGAAGGCGTTGCCAAAAAAGGCCGCAGTGATAACACCGGTCGTCACAAATTCGACGACGTGTGGATGAAGAAAGTGGTTCTCTGGTAAGATTGTGAAGGGCAGATCTTGCACCTCTCTCTCCCGTTCTATTTCTCGGTCGACTTCCCTCTCTTGCTCTTCCTCCATCATTGTGTCTGCAACTTGCAGTATTCCAAGATCGATGCAGCGTTGATGGATTTCTGGCTGATCATCCAAGTCTGACGAGTAGCTGGTGACATTCCTGGGTTGACTGGAAAGTGGTGCATAAAGATGGGATAATGACTTAAGTTCGGGTTGAAGCCAAGCACCCGCTAATTGTTCCGGCATGAGCTCTTCATTACAGAAGCGTGACCAGGAATCATATCTGTAATGGTGATTGATTCCTTGCTGTGCCCAATGAGGGCCTTGCTGCTTGATATCTGCCCAGGTCTCATGTATTGCCCAGCACAAGATATCCGCGGCAGTGAGGGTGATGTTCTGGTCATCCTTGCCTACAACGGAACGGATATTACGATCAACTTCAAGAGGAGCGAGGAACATAACGGAGTGACCATGGCCAAGCTTGCGCATCCGCATGCAACCTAGGCACCGGAGTCCGTGAGTCCCTAAACCACATACTGCGCACCAGTTTGGTACGTACCTTGAGTTAAACGATCTTTTGTCACTCTAGGCCCCAACGTAACTGCAGCTCGGGAGCCAAGAGGGAACTTGAGGTCGGTACCCCGCGTGTGAGCCTCATCCAAGTAGACGACGCAACGATCCAGCCTCTGGGCAAATGGCGAGGAAAGCAGGGGTCGACTGGCGCCGTCTTTGGTGAGCACCATTGGCTCATCTCCATCGTTGAAATAAACGGCTGCATCGGACTCGGAACTGACGTCTAGCCACGCTTTGGCTAGTTGGTAGTTGGAAAGATCTAGTATCTGTGCGCCAACGTCGAGCAACGTGTGAACTTTCGGCTCCTGCTGGGCCAGTCTTGTGAGAAGTTCAATGGTGTTCAATCGCTCGCCATTAGGACGGGATATTAGCATACAGAAGTTGTTTTCAGGCTGGAGAAGATGACATAGCACCTTTGCATTGCTCCCCCGCTGCTGGTTGAGATCGCGTTGACTGATAGACGTTGGTAACAGATACTTGCTATCATTGGTACCCGAAAGTCCTGGAATCACGATCAGTTCAGACACGTTTCCAAGTGGTGAAAGCTCTAGTGTCACTCACCAGTTACTGGCCATTTTCGCGCTTCTGCTAGATCCCAGCTGGATGCCACAAGTTTCCAAGGAAAATCCTGCGCTTCCTTCGGAAATACGACATGGGAAAGGTAGAAATCTACAGCTCCTTGGTTGCGATAAAAAAGTGGGTATATGTATTTGTCCCACTGCATCGAAGACATAATTCTGACGTTGCTGAGGTCCTCAATAAACTCCGGAACCTCGCTATAATCTCGCAGCCAGTTTGAATATTCTTCGGATGGGTCATCCTGTTCATGCAGAATTTCAAATGACGTCCGCAACTGCTCTTCGCTGAGGCCGCCGTAATAGTAGGACAGGCACGTGAGCACGATTGTTAGATCCGGATGCCCAAACTCGGCACTTGGTGCTGGTACATCTTTGGCTCGATATGGGACTGCAAGTTTAGTGGTGCGAGCCGGGGAGAGTCCATAATCAACACGCCACCTCCGTTCTGCGAGGGAAAACAAGAGGACGTCGCATGCCAGGAGCCCGCGCAGGAGTAGTAGTCTATCCCAGATTCCTGCTTTCAGACCATGTTCCTCCACCATCCTGGCATTCCGTCTTGACGTGCTCTTGGAAGATATAAAATCACGAATTGCGGCATAAAGTTGTTTGTCGCGATGAATGTCACGCAGGTTGAAGCTGGGGAGATGCCCACTGATAACCTCATTAACGATGAGGGAGATCAAGCGCCGACCTGCGTCGAAGGTGCCACGCAAAATGCGGATGCGTGGAAATGACCCTGTAGTATTGCGTTCACACTCTATGGCGCCGGGGAGATCGTGGGAGAGGGAGAGGGCATTTTTTCTTACTAGTCTCAGCACCTGCTGAGTGATGATCCATCGGTCGGGGGATCCTTCCACAGCTCGTTGCATGCCAATGGTGTACATCACCTGGAAACGAGGGTGGAGGATGGCATCGCTCTCATCCAGGATGTCTTGAGCATGGAAATGGGTCCATTTTTCAAGTTCCAGGAGTGCATGACTTGCGGCTTTGTATCGGTTCTCTGATGGCTGACACTCCATACTAGCCAATCTGAGTGACAGGATGTCCTCAGGCTGGACGACCAGAATGCCACCCCGACGAGTGCATTCAGATAGAAGCTCGTGAATTGTTTCAATTCTATGCTTGTCGTATTTGCCAGTGAGCAAACGGGAAAAGTGCATGTGGTATATTTGCCTGTTTAAAAGCCCGCCCAGACGATTAGCCAGGACTCTGGATGTTTGGGTCATCATGGCTTTTGGAACAATGATGCGGACCAGCCGCTTCCCATCCGCGAGAGTTGCAGCACATATAGGTATGATCACCGAAGATTTTCCTTCACCCATATTCACTTGCATTGCAGTGTTCTCTCCTGACTGCGGAGAGATTATGCGAAGGGAGACATCTGCCTGGTGTTCACGGATGAGAAAGTTTCCTTGAAGCTGCGTAACCTCACGTGAGTGACTGGCAGAACAGGCACTACTCGGGCGTCACACCTGAACCAATAGCCAGTCGGGACGCTCTTCGGCGCTCCATCCATTGCACACCCCGCTTTCCAACTCTCTCAACAACTCTTCATGATTGTCCAGGGAAAAATGAAGGAGTCTCCGAGATTGCTGGAGCTGTATCAGCAACTTCACCAGCGATACCAGGCACTTCTTCCATTCAGCAGAAAGTCTAATAGGCGAGGTGGATGAAAGACATCGTACGAGTGCATCTGGCATTATTTGTGACCATTGGCCGCTCCGTTGGAGAGCCTCTGCGAGGGGATCACCGGATGGACCAAGATATTTCTTCAGAGTGGCCAAGAAGCCGTTGTAATTGTCCCTGGATCTCACGTAACGTTTCCGTAGTTCCTCGACAGAAGCTCCACCGGTCCTTTCGCGAGGTATACATGGAACTTCCCGAGCGCAGCGTGCACTGGAATGAAGATCAATGGTATAGCAGCGTTGGAATCCTGTTTCGTTTTGGCGGAGAGAGGGGAATAGTTGGTTCAATGTACGAGTACATCCAGGGTCACCGTGCAAGAGCCTGCCACGTTCGGGGCTATCGGAACACTGCAGTAAGCTTGGTTCCAGTAGCTCTGGTGCCGAGCGGTCGCGAAACAATTGTTCTAGCGTGACTAGCTGATAAGCGGTATGTGCAAGACCTTCGTGCTTGGATGGTCTGGGGATGTCCGCACCGACAGGGATTGATTCGATAACCTCGGATGGAAAAAGGTATGCAGCTTTTATGGCAAGGTATACATCCAGCTTGGGTCGCTGAGGGGGATCAGAGACACCACCTCGGAGAAACTTATCCCTCTCCATGACATACAAAATCTCTTCCGTCGCAAAGCTGAGTTGAGGATACACCACTGGCATGCGATGGGTGGCAGAGAATAAGTGTTCGAATTCTGCGTAGTGAGCGTCAAACTCCGTGGGAGAGCGACAGCAAGCAGACCGTAAAAGATGAAGAGCTTGCTGGATACCTGATCTACCCGTCAATGGATCAGGCATCCAATCAATGCTAGCTTGGATATGCAAGTGGGCCAGATAGATCTTGCTCCTCCAGCTGCTATCATCCGACAAACAGTTGAGGTCCGTATCGACACGGTAGGTATAGTATGTGACTGGTTGCGTAGAAATGCTATTGGGGGACCCGGGTGCCAGTTGGACCGTTGCGGTTGTTATGTGGGCGCAGTGCTTGTCCTCTCTTCGCGAAAGTTGCCCCTCCGGGATGATAACACACTTTTGGACAAGTCCTTCCTCCACTTGAAAGTTCGGTCGTAGAACAAGCCGGTTCTCTAAACCAAATAATGTCCCGATGTATTGATCCTCGTCGTAAACCAAACCTTCGAAATCATGCGACTCCAGCTCTCCAGCGCTATTCATGAAAAAGGACAGACCATAACGAGGAAGAAGGACAGAAAGTTGCCGGCTTCGTAAGGATTCGGAAATGTCGTTGAGGACTGTGGTGATTATGATATTTTGGCGAGTGTCGAGACACCTAAGGAGATTCCAGATCATGTCGTATGTTTGACTGCGGATATCTACAAGCCACTCGCGGCCTCCATACATGCGATGTTGTCCAGGCCTGTATTCAACCTTCCAATTGTCCGGAGACTGTTCCCAAACCTTTGTGAGTGGACGTATCTCCATGATAGATGTCGACAGGTTCAGCCAGTGAACATGGCCATTGATGAACCTCCATGGAAAATCATCCTGAAGTTTGTATATGGGAATAACCTCCAGGATGTCGGCTGCGTCTTTATGTTGCGCTCGAATCACTAAATTACTGTCCCGCACCGCAAAGTGCACCTGTACGCAATTATACCATCAGTTGTACCTATATGAAGTGTCGAAAGTACTCACCCGGTGCTCATAGATCATGGATAACGTAGAATAATCCATTCCCGGGAGGCTGGATGCTATCACAAGAAGCCTTAACTGCAAAACGAGTCGTCAGTTGTTCACTTTGCCGTTGAAATAATAGCCTGCACGTACGTCGCCAAAGACCCATCTATATGTCGGATGTCTCATAATGTCATCCGGGAGTACGTCCAGCCCTTTGCCATCCACCATAAGTGCACCGTCGAGCAAGTTGAGATGCACTGCTCTTGGCCGCTTGCATTCGATAGTAGGAGCAGTCTGACATGTGACCCAATGAGACCTCAGATATGGCAATGCCCACCACGCCCGCGGGCCAGGACGATATCCAGGCCAAAAAGTAGAAACGGCCAGGTCGATCCCTCTATTTGAAACGTTGGTTTCAACAATGTCTCTCAACGCATTCTCAAGATCCAGTGACAAACGGCGATCCCGCTCAAGAAGTACCCGAGAATATGCACAGACGTCTGACAAGTCCAAGTCACTTCAGCGATGCATCAGTTTGAGCCCATAATCAAAGCTGCACATACCTTTGAGATCCTTGGGACGGTTTGCATATATAAGAATAGCACAGAAAAGCAGAACAGCAACGTCTTCTTCCGAAAAGGCGAGTCTGCAGGTAGTATTAGGACCAACATCAAAAGTACTTCGGCAAGTGGCGGCCATGTCTCTTAAAACCTCCTTCCGCTCGATATTCGTGGGCGCCATCATCAGGTCATACGATATCTCCTGCACCCAGTCAAAGGTTTTCCTACGAACACGCCGAAGAAGTCCCATTGACCGTTCCCAAATATCCGCGCTGGGACTTGATGCCAGTAAACGAGTGAGTAAGAAAGAAATAATGCCCATCATCACCCCATCTTGGGAATGAACCGCAACATCCATAAGCAAGTCCTCGAGTTCGTCCAGTAAGGCGTGGCAAAAAGGCGATTCTTGAAGCTCCTGATGCCAGATCCAGTCGGTTGTATTTGTGTCGAATGGTCCAGCTTGGGATGCGGCCTTGGTAATCAGAAAGTAAACATCATGGTGGCGGAAGTTGAGGGTTCTAGTATGTAACTCCCGCAAAATATTGAACCATTGCAGGGAACCACCACTTCGCAAGTGTCCAAAAGCAGTGAATTCCTGAGGCGAATAATCTCCAGGACATCGAGCTGCTAAGACCTCGTTGGAAGAGTGACACGTCCCATTGACGTATTCAGCCAGCTCGAGGTTTGTTGGAGACGCATAATCATAAAGTTTGCGGTTCCTGTCGGCATATTCTATGAAAGTTGGCTGCCTTTGTTGCTCCAGGCCGTAACAAAGAATGTAACTTCCGGTAAACGACGTCTCCCATTGTTCGACACGACAAGATTTCAGATGAGAGAGCTCGGTAGCCACAATTTCATATAAGAAATCCGAAGAGTATGAATCATGTAGCAGGTGGCGGGCTCCATGTTCCCACTTGGTAAACACTGACCACCGCACTCCAAATATGGCAGTGACACTAGATGGGACGCTCATTGATATAGATCCTCGGAGGTCGAGTTCTTCGCAGACAGTGAATATATCCATATGGGCTGAGGGAACACGCTCGGCTAGGAGAAAACGAGAATGCCGAGAGGAGATGTACTGCTGTGCACGACGAAGACGGTGAAGTTTTGTAGTCTCGAGGAGCATTGGCAGATGCAGGAAGTCTCTAGGAACCGGAGGTGGATAATTGGATAACATAGGCAACGCGCCAAGAACAAGTCTGTCGAGTGCGACCCAGAGTTCAACCCCTGTTAAAATCATGATGGAGATGAGCTCCGGATTCTGCGAGTAGGTATGACGTGCGTTCTGCATATACGTCTCCAGCATGTACTCGATTTGGAAGCATGCCTTATCCGTATTTGTAACGCGAGTAAGCCAGTCATCAAATTCTTGCTCCACTGCTCGTTCGATGTCGTAAAGAGAAAAGTAGTGGTCTTCAAGACTAATCCATGGTGGCAGCGACATGAGTTGTTCAAGAGTCCTGCGAGGAAGACGTAGTGGATAGAAGGGGGATTCTAAGGGTTGGACGACCTGACTCGCGAGGGCGCGGTAAACATATTCTTTGCTCCCGGCCAGCGAGAGTTGAGTATCTGCATTGAAATCCAGCTGGGAAGGGTCCCACGGCTGGGACGAAGGCGCGCTCTCTGCATCTCGTATATCCCTCCATCGCGAATCGAGTATTTCCCGAAGAGAGAGACTGGCATTGATTACCACGCGGCGAAGCCAGTCTGGGGCGGAAGAACCGAGCTTTGATAAACGTCGCAGAATCTTGCATGATATCGCATGTAACAATTCACTGGAAAGATCTGCTTCCAAAGCGTCCATTGCAAGAGTGCACATCCAGTGTAAGATGAACACCTTGTAGCAGCCACGCTCCGGGCTACCCCGGCCCAAAGCGATCCGGATGGCGAGCTTGATCAGAAGTGAAGGGGAGCCTGAGGCAGTAAATGCGAGCTGAGGCTTATTGATGACGCTGGAAACGTCGACGCTGCTGCTAATTTCTCGGAAGATGTCGGTAAGCAGCGAAAAAGTAGCCTCTGCAGAAACGCTCTTTTGGACTGCATATTCACTACAGTACCCGTCGCGAAATAGCGAGCCCACAAGTTCCGATAGGAAGGATGCATCGTTGAATACCTCATTTGGGATCTCGCCAGCCCATGCGTAGCGCACGGACGTTTGGACGGATATACACAGCGTGAAGTCGCCTTGCCTCGTGAGAACGAGCGCAGCATCCTTAAATCGGTTCAAAAAGACGAGACCATCTGCAGATTATGGGCATTAATACCTCGGAATAGTGGGGAACATACCTCCCATCTCCATTCCGCATAGCTGAGCGGTGACTTGGTCCGGGGTAGGGCGAACCAGAAGAAACGCTTTCAAGAAATCTAACATTTTTGTGACGTAACGCCACTGGGGCTTGTAGGTGTCGTCTATGATATCGTAAGCTGTATGTGCGCAAGTACACAGGGTACCAGCTAGCCATTCGTACTCTGCAAGGCCGTTTTGCGTGTCGGCCTGAGAGTGAATGCTACGGCTCGCAGGGTGAAACACGTGGTTAAGATAAGATACTCGAATAGGTGTAGGGGTGGGCCCCAAAGACATGGCAGCTAGTAAAGTGAGCTTTCAACTTGGTTACTGATGAACGTTTGAACCCTTTGCCAACCTGTGGCACCCCAACTCTCAGTCAAAAAAAGATTCAATCTCCGATGGGAGGTCAAGAAACACATCGAGTCGGGGTACATCACATTTTCATCTGCATCATGACAGGGCAAAAACACGAGCGGAACAAACAGAAAAGACAGGTACACCGATGACGAGAAACAACACGCAAAACACGCGAAGCGTCAAGACGAAAAAAAGAAACAACACACACGCACATCTCAACTCAGGTACTTTTCATTCAGCGCATGGACCTCCCTCGCGAGATAAGGCCACGTCAACGCCCGGCCCAACTCCTCCTTCAGCCGCTGCTCGTCCCCGCCCGCGCGCTCCCTCGCCAGCCTCACCTCCCAGCCCAACAGGTTATACAACAAACGCATGTTGGGCTGGATCAGCACCGACAGGCGGCGGCTGCGCACGACCAGATAGGCCTCCACGAGACTTAGCCTGAGGTGCTGCATCACGTAGGCAATCGTCACCGTCGCGCTTCGGGATACGCCTACGCGGCAGTGAACCAACACGCGCCCGCCCAACAAACGGGCTTTCTCGATCCAGGTGCAAATGGGGTGGAGTTGGGGCTCGAGCGTGTCGATGCCATCGTCACAGATCCCCTTGATATCAAGGACTTTAATCCGGCCTTCACGCTCTTCGATCCAAAGAGAACCTTGGTTCCCCGCGGGTGATCCGGGGGGAGTGGGACTTGTAGGGTGAACATGCGGGGCGTTGCATGGCGAATCAGAGACGGGTGTTTGAGACGGGGGAACGAGAGCACATTCGCCAACGGAAACAACGTGTGTGATTCCGAGGGCGTGAAGCATGTATACATTTGAGGCATGATTCCTGTGTATACGCTCAGTACGTCGCGACCCATCTCATCTGAAACGACGTACAAGTTTCCAAGGTACAAAAATGGAAGAACACGGCTTGGGAAACTGCCATCAAATCTCGCATCATCGAACCAAGTCTGGTGATCCGATATAAATGACGGTAACGTATTCGCCCTCGGTCGCCTCAACTGCTTCGCTGTCGGCGACATAGCGAGTTGAGGTATTACAGGGGTGGATGACCCGTAATTGATGGTTGACGCGTGGGGTCGATGTCCATTAGCACTGTTCCTGGGAGCAGGGTAGTTGACCGCTTGTACGGGCACTCCTTTCGAGACATCTCCATTCTGGTATCGTGAGCGGAATGCGATATTCGCCAGTCCCAGTCGACCCTCGACTTTTTTCAGCAAGGCAACCTCGGATTGATAAACGAAAAACGATCGGCGGTTAGTAACCTATATCTAAGTCAGTCAACGATCTTGAAATGAACACAGTCCGACCTGCATCTCCAAGTACGCCTCCGGTAGAGTCAATCCTTTTGCAGCCATTAGCAAACAAAGTGCAGGAACTGACGATTCCGTGTATCCATCACTTGAGTAAAGTAAAATTTTGAGCGGACGGGCCCGGTATGTTTGAGGTGCCGGCTTTTTTGCCTCGCTCAGATCGCATTTCTGAATGTTGATCGGGTATTTGTCGCTTGTATTCCCGGTGTCAGGCCTGTGAGGCGTGTTTGATCCACTTCTGCTCTCGCCCGATTCGGGTATGGGAGGCGTCGGGGGTACCGTCTGTGCTCTGGGAGGTGTCCTGGGCACTCCGTTACAGTGTCCATTACTTGCGACAGCCGTGCCTGTCAGGCATCCCAGTGCTCCTGGAGTGACCATCCTCTCCAAAAACCGGATCACTGGTAATAACGCATTTAATCCCGCTGGGGTTCCTTGCGGGGAACTTGGGAACGGAAGGTGAAGGATGGCAGAGGGATGGGGAGGGGGGCGGGGAGGAATTGTTCCTTGGCACGAGTTAGTCCGGTGATCGTAATAAGGGTGGTGACAATAAACACTGACCTCGTTCCTCCCAGTGACTATGCCACGCTTCAATCCATTCCAATTCCAGCGACCGCACATGTTCCTCCGCGGCTCGCAAATGAGTCACGGACGGAAGGGGAGCCTGTTCGTGGCACTCGATACATATATCAAAACCGAGACTGTACATAGGGTCGTTTATATGCGTGTTGAATGGAGAAGGTTTTTCAACCTCTTTGGAGATATAAGTATCCGCGAACGGATTCACGTATGGGGTGATAGTCGGCTGAACCGAAAAAGCGAGTTCTGAAGGGGAAATAGGTGATCTTCGCCTCACAGTGGGCTTCCACAGGGGAACGTCATTCGCATTCCCCAAGAATACTTGGCCTACATCGGGATTCCAGTATATCGCTGTCGTACTACCTGAGGCTTTGTCCTACGGGACCATGGTTCAGCGGTGTGAGATGACGAGAGCGAGCTACAAACCGCCTGTACACTCTTTTCATCACCGGGCCATACAGTCAGAATTTCAGAGGCACGAGTAAGGTCCCTCATTTCATCTTTTTCGCGCTGGGCAAAATCAATCGTGTTTGCATACTTGCATCTATGTATGCGTGTATGCGCGTCTTGGGATGCAGTAGATGGCTGGCCTGGTGAAGAAGTGGGGCCACCACTGGGCTGGATAGGCGCAGTGAAGCACTCGGTCTGTTCAGCCGCCAATCTCGCCTCGATTTCAAGTTCCCCCACGAGTCGCCCGTCGGTCGCCTCGGTAAGACCATGGGTCACGCCACCGATGAAGGGATTGACGGTATCGGAGTGCGTTGCGATAGCATGCTCACAGTCGCCCGCACAGTCGCCATCTTTCCTGACGATAAGCCAGGGAAGATCACGCCTCATTTGCTCCGCATTGGCGTCGAGGATATAGACACCATATTTGAGGAAGCCTTCGGGGGTCGAATGTGGGTCTCGGTCCTCCTGGTCTTCCGTCTCGCGGTGAAAACCGGCCTTGACCCACTTTTCCAAACGCTCACGTCTCTTTTTCTCAACAGCTTTTTTGAAGCGGGCGGCCACCCTAAGAGTGGCGGGAGTGGGGCCTTTTGAAGAGTAGACAACGATATCTGATATGGATGTGTAGAGAGGCTGCGCGGAGTCGGCAAATAGCGATTTGAAGAAGCGACGAGACTTACGAGCTGTATGCCGAAATTGCGTAAACTGATGCCATCAGGGACTTTGACGGGTTTAAACTCCCAGTCGATTTCGACAGCCGTCGAGTCTCCACGGTTCCAGTTGTGGAAATCATACGTACGCGGGAGGGGACAAGGCTGGATAAGCTGGGAAGGGACAAATGTACAGGTCAAAATGGGGTATTCCTTGAAAGGCTTTTGGACAGGAACAATGGAGGCTCAAACGGAGGTCAGCGGGGATCAGGGGAGGCGGAACGCCGCGGCCTACCTGGGGCGGACTGAAACGGGGGGACGTTCTCAAAGGGGGACTGGTCGAGGGGGCTGGGACAGGAAGCGCTGGACGGAGAGAGGAGGGAAGTGGCGCTGGTGGATCGGGAATGGGAGTCCGAGGCCGAGGAGAGGTCGGAGGAGTCGGAGGAAGAGGTGGACGACGGTCTGCGGTCATGCGGGGGACGGGCCTCGGCACTGTAGACGATGTTAAGCGGGGCGCTGGGAAAGGGGATGGATGTCTTGGTATTTGTAGCAGAGTCTGCGGTGGATATGCGGAGGGTGGTCGGATGCATGAAGGAGGGTGCCGGATCAATGTCCATGGGGGGATCCTGGTCGGGCGGGGCCATGTCGACGTCGGGGTCGTCCTCGGAGTAGTCGTCCTCGTTGCTATCGTACTCCTGCTCGTCTGCAGGAGGGACGGGGGCGTCGACATCGTCTTCGCAGAGGACCCAGACGAGGCCCCTGTAGCGCGGAGGACGGAGGACGCGGCCGGCGGAGTCGCGCACCATGGCGGCGGGATGGGCGGGCCGGTCCGGGGCGGCGGAGGAGGCGAAGAACATGCACTGGGGGTGGTTGTCGCCATCGAGGCCGTGGAGGAAGGGGAAGAGGACGGAGTCGGGTGGGTGAGCGGTGAGATGCTCGAGATGCATGCGGGCGAACTCGGCGGGGGGCAGGAGCGGGACGGCGCCGGCGTGGCGCAGACTCTGTGGCTCTGGCGGGACGACGCCGTGCGCAGGGGTGTCCATCGTCGTCGTCGTGTGCGGGCAGGAAGGTCACGACGGGCAAGTGATAAGAACAGGTACAAATAGCCAGCAGACCCTTGCCACCCCCCATCTCAAGATCGATCGCTTCATTTCCTAATCCGATCCCCCGCGTCATGTGAGCGCTCCAGAGCCACTGCCACGTGACCCTTCCCCCGCACTTTTGCCAATTGGCTCGCCTTTTCCCACTCCGCCGAATTCGGTGCCGCGTCGCTTGTTTATGTCACAGGCCAGGACTCCAGACACCCCGCTCCCCACCAAGCCGCTCCTTCAGCACGCCCAGCCGCGACCGGTACTCGTCCACCCCGACATACGCGCCACACACCCGTCGCCGCCCGCTGAACTCGGACCGTCCGTGTAGCACCCGGTGGTTATCCACGCTCAACACCATCCCCGGCGTCAGCTGCACCCAGTACTCCGAGTCCCCACTCGTCAGCAGCTTGTGCCATCCCCGGACCGCATTGTACCTGTGTCTATCAGCCCAGTTCATGTGCACCACACCACAAACTCACCAGGGCTCGACCGTATCCGCATCCAGGTGGTCCATCACACTCCGATCATCATTGTTCCACCGCACCTGCACAAGCTCTCCGCTGATCCCGTCGTGGCGCAGTGGCGGGTAGCCGCTGGGCGGACTCGGCCGATATAGCGAATTGGCTTCTCCCGCAGCGTGCGCAGGAACAGGAATCTGCGACAGGAGCTCGTACGCTTCAGGCTGCAGCTCCTTCAGCAGCGAAGCAACGTAGAAGCCGTCCACCAGCAGCGTGGCTCCTCCAGAACCTTCAGTGTGGGAGAGAAGGTGGAAAAGCTGTAATCCACATGGATCCGTCTGTCTTTCACATCAGTCACGCTGCTGCCCAGATACAGTAGCCACGAACAAAGTACGTGTTGTCCGTGTGTGCACCCAGGGCCATGGTTGTATATGCCATGTCCCCTTTCGAGAGGTCCGCCGTAAACTCCCAAAACTTGCCATCTGCAACCAGCATCTCTGCCTCACACGCTACGGAAAAGGAAGGCTGCTATACCCACATTGCGTTTCACGGATGAGTCCAATCCGCTTCGTCAGCTCTTCTGTCGCTTCGGGAGTGGCAGGGACACCAGAAACAAGGCAAAATCCGAATCGGTCCTGTTGTCCCGTCAGCTGACCGCCAGCAGTCTTCCTGCCTATACCTACTATGTTAGACAGCCATTTGTACAACCCCCGATCGTTCCCATCCATGGCATCTGCGTACGAAACTGTCGGAGGCGACTTGGCAATCTTGGCCCCCCATAACGCCTTCCTACACTACTCGTCAACATTCCCTACGGGGAAAGACATGGAAACACGGACTCGCCAACAATGGAATGTGATTTCGGTCGAGGGTCATATGTATGCGCTTTCAACCATGACCATGGATACAACGAGGAATGAGACTTTGCGCCAGATGCTGGCCCTGCATCAACCGGACCATGAGTGACCCACTTCGCCACGATGATGACAAGACACACAGATAACCTCTAGCCCCTCAGCTGAAGAATGCACATGTTGCGGTTTGATATTCAAAGGGATCTAGATCGCATATATGCGGGTCAACATGACACCCAATTCAAACTGCGACAGCACACCTCGAACGTGTTGACCAATCTCTGCTTGGTGACAGCGTGAAAGCAGCTCGGACACCGACAGTGGTCTCGGAGCCAAACGTGATGACTGGAAACAAGTGTGCACCGTCACCGGTATCGCGTCGACGGGTGATAACGTGATCGATCATCACAAGACAACGTACAATCGCGACCAATTCTGGGGAGACCACAGGATGGATATCTTACGGTCATCCGTGGTGGCAACCGGCAAGTTAGTCAATTGTTGGTCCGGAACAAACCCGAGTTGGTCTGAAGACACCCCTGGGGCTGTGGTGCCAACTGCACGGGTTGCACCACCGTAAAGGATGCCACGGGGCCAGTAAACCGGGTTCCTGCGGAACTGAAGGTTGTTTATCAGGGTGGCCTAGTGTGAGGATGAAATGAGCACCTAGGATAAGGGAAACAAAAGCCATGTGGTTACCGTCGCCTGGATAGTCCTGCCCCTACTTGGCTGCGCAAAGATGGCCGAAATTAGGGGTTTCATTCGACACCCGATAGCAAACGACATGGCTGTCGCCAAGCTTGTCATCAATCATCAGCCAGCCAAAATGGATGAAAGACAAGATTACGCCCATTACATAAGTCAAGCACCACGGTCACGTGCGTGGCGTAACACCTGCAATAAATTAATCCAGTTACTTTAAGAACCCAAGCTCACTAGCCGAAGGATTTAGTTCAGCCTAAGGAACATTTAGACCGAACGCATGTCGATGTCAGTAACTAGTGTCAATCGGTACCAATCTTTGGGGGTTATTTGCCCCGGTGGCGCTGCCCAAATATTGTACATAATCGGAAACCCAAATACAACCTTAAATTGTCCATTTTGAATTTCGATCACTCGTGTCTCGGAAGGGATCTATGTAAGTTTGGCTAAATGGTATCAGGTAGGCCCAGCGGCCGACGGTGGAGAACTGCAAGTCGCATGAAACCAAACATCCGCCGTCAGGCTGGCTTGCTCAACCGCTCACCCTCCGCGGACACCATCAAAGTTGCACTAATCCCACCACTATATCCTCCGTGCCTTTGATAGGGAAACTCACGATCCTCTCGCGCCGCGGCTCTATTTCATAGCAAAGATAGCCCACAACGCGCCACGGAAAAGAACGCATGGCCGGATCTGCCATCAGAAAGGTATCTTTCCATAGTGGAAGGCGTGTATGTAAACCCATCTTTCGGTCTCTATGATCCGAAGTATAACGTTGGGATTGAATAGTATGCAGCGGAACCAGCAGCCAAGTCCTGTGACGTCTACTGTACGTGTTGGAGTACTTACACAGCATAAGGGTTGGCCCGCCTTCCGAGCTGCAACCGGCTGTGCAACCAGATTAGCGCCCGTTTCATACACTGACGGTACCAGCCTGATCATTCTGGTTCCCCTCCTAATGTACCCTTCAAAGGTTTGGCTCAGTGCGTATGCTAGCTGCAGAAATACCAAGTCCCTCAGATATTGTCACCAGTCACCGGCGCATCCTCCGGGTTCGGAAAAGCCCTGACCGAGGTTGTCCTCGGAAAAGGCGACACCGTCGTCGCCACACTCCGAACGCCCTCCATGCTCTCGTATCTCACAACGCAATATCCGCCTTCCCAGCTCCTCGTTCTCCGCCTCGACGTCACCAAACCTTCCGACATCTCCGCCGCATTCGCCCGCACCAGGGACGCATTTGGGCGGCTCGACGTCGTGTTCAACAATGCTGGGTATGCCATGGTGGGCGAAGTTGAGGGCACGTCCGACATCAACGCCCGTGCCCTACTCGAGGTCAACTTTTGGGGGGCGGTCAACATAAGCCGGGCGGCGGTCCAGTTCTTTCGCGAAGTAAACCCGCCGGGGAGAGGCGGTGTGATCCTTCAGAACAGTTCACAGTCGGGGTTCCTCGCGCCGCCTGGCCTGGCTTTCTATTCTGCAAGGTGAGCAGTGTGTATCGTATGCAAAGCGTGTCTCATCTGACACATGCTGGTTTTGATTCGCCAGTAAGCATGGTGAGAACGGCTTTCTTCCACCCGTGCTGGTTCGATGTTTAAATGATGTAGCCATCGAAGGCTTCACAGAATCCCTATCAAGAGAATTGCCTATGGAATGGAATATCAAAGCAAGTCATGCTCTTCGATGTCCTTCTCACCCTTGCCGACCCCACTCTACAGATCTGCATCCTGCAACCGGGTGCGTTCGATACCAACACCATCGCATCCACACAAATCCTCCCTGCCCACTCCGCGTACGTCGACACAGTGACCGCCGCTCTACGGGATACTTTCGAAGAGATGATATTCGACGGCGATCCGCACAAGTTTGCGAATGCGCTTTACCGGCTGGTGCTCAGCGGAGCCGAGGGTCAGAAGCTTCCGTTGTATTTGCCGATCGGACAGGATACGCTAGAATTATGGAATAACCGGCTCAAGAAGATGAGTAAAATGGTGGCGGATGCAGAGCCGTGGTCAGTGGATCTGAAAAAGGACAGGAAGGATGGATCCAAACTCTGATGATGGCGTGCACGGAGATGAGGTATGTCGGGTCCGATACGTCCCGCCTGTCGAGCTGTAAGCACTGTTTAATCCATCGCTCGAAGTGAACCAGTTCTCATTTATTCAACTACTTCATCTGTCGTCTTAGCTGGTTCTCGCCACGTGTACTGTGCGCTTCGGTTCATGTCCGCGTTTCAGAGCCCAACCTTTTCTGTGTTTTGGTTAGTCGTCGGCTCTGGTGGCTCTAACTGGTACCAACCTGAGCATGAAACAGGCTGCGGACGGTTCGTTACAACATTTGTCAACAACCCAACTCTAAGGCCTTACCACCGCTTTTAGCCCTATCTCTTATCCCATGGCATTGATAAAGTCTCGGCCGCGGACCCCAAGTTGGTGCCCGAAAGATATAAATACACGAAATGCCATAAGTAGAGTTCAGTCACCCAACAAGGGGAGTACCTGGGTTATATGACGCTAGTTTTGCCACGGTCATTCAGCGTTTGCGTACCGTGCGACTCCGGACTCAGCTTTGCCTATATCTAACCCGCAGCAGGGCTCAGATCATAAGATCGGTGGCGTTCAACAATGTTCCGCGTCACTCGCGCCACTTTTTGCTCAGTTGGCATGTTACTGCTCTCCAGCGCGTACCTGCTCGCTACTCAGGTCCCCGTAGTCTCCGGTCAACTTGAGCAATATCCAGTTACTTTTGATGACGCTGATATTACTTCATGGAATCTTCGCGAACCTCCAGATCCTAATGCCACAGATCATCTCATCTTTGAGACGGTTTACTCTCTGCTTTTACATTGGCCCAACACGCGTATGAGAAATGGTAAGTAATATGTTGTTCCCCTTGCAGAGGCAACACGTTTTCCGACTACTTAGGTCACACCATCGTACCGGGCACTATCCCAAAGGGGACGCTCTTATACCATTGCACAAATCGCAAGGAGTTACCACCGGGCTCTGAATGGGTCGCCATGGATCCTGAGCTTTCGTATAGATTCTGCTGGAGAGATCCCCCAGAGGGTTGGCATCTCACCCTCATGACAACCCGTCCTCTAAAGGTTGTCTACTTTGACGGTGGCAGCAGCATCAAGCTTCCATATGGTTCATTAGACACTCAAGACCTCATCGCATGGGGCAGAATAGGCGGTCTGTTCAAGGACGAGGTTCGACGTATCCAAGACCTTTGCATATGGGGGAATGGGTTTGGCGTTGATGGCTTTCTGAGGTGAGTACCCTTATCTTCCGGTGTCTTCTTGCAATTCATCTTTAGCAGGATGGGCTCAAATTTGTGAGTTTCAATTGTTAAGAGTCACCTAGCCTCCCTCATACGACTCAAGTGAGCTCATGCTTTGCGACTTTACGTCTGGCGTCAGCGTGGTCTCGTTCGTGAAGCTGGTAGAGGAATTGGCAGAGGGTTTGCCGCTTCGTAAGCCCGTATCTGTCAGGTGTCTTGCTTAAAAATACTGAAGTTTCGAAAGCGGACTCTGGCATATATGAAGCCATGCATGCTGGCTCTTGGCACTACCGTTTCCCTGGGGAAACACGCATCCAGCTGCATCTAGCGGGACTGGTCTCGTTTTATGACACCCAGCTTGCACCTTCGCTGATTCCTATCCGGTACGGCCAGGAAAGGTGGGACCACCGCGTGCAAAATGTGTCCAGCGAAGATTTGTCCGCCATAAAATCGATGCTGGAGGCCAACCTGATGAGGCCAATCCACATGTCGAGCGGAGTGGACTGGAAAACACTCTTCCAAGTCGTCACGGATCGATATGCCCAACGGCTCGAACTGATGCAGTATCTCTTGAACTCATCGGCGACGCACCCAGAGGAAATAATCGATCGCGCAAAGAAAGCGCAAACACAACTTCGAATTATGCTAACCCCTTACATCTTACTTTCCGCTACACCGACAGGCCAACCAGATGATGCTGGCTTGGACTGGACGATCCCTGTTTACAAGCTCTGCGCTGGGACGCATACGCAATCGATGGAGTCTTGGCTTGACTCCATGTCCCACCCTGAAAAGTCGTTGCTTCGGGCTGTCCGGGGTACCAGCCGAGAGATCTGCCGAGTGGTGATAAAGATGTGGGCCGCAGGAGTGTACGCGGGAGTTGATCCATCGTTAAACACAAAGAAGTCGCCCGACGTCCACCAGCTGATTCGTCTTCAAGATATTTGGGTGAATGATTTAGAGAGATTGATGTCTTGGCTTGATTGGAGTGTGTGGGTCAAATGTCGACCCAGGTGCGGTCCTGAGGTACGTCTCCCGTTATCATCCTTTCATGGAACTTTCACATCATGACCCATGATTTGTTGATATTTGGACGACAGGAGCGGTGTCACTTGCCTACCTGGCCTATCCGTTTTCCCCAGTGGAGGACTCGCATGTCGCCTCCGTCATATCAAATGGATACCCCCCACTCGGGTTCAAGGGGATCGACAGATTTAGACCCACAACGTAGGGTGGGTACCATCCCTTATGGGTACCAGAACATCCCCGAGCCCAGACCCGAGACCGATGAGTGGGTTCGACCACAGCCCAAGTGCATCCGCAAGATATCGCCCTACGACTTTTGATGGAATAGAGAAGCGCCAGTGGACTCAACGCCTACACGACTCGGCGGTTTTTTTACAACTTGCGTGTATAACACATGATAATACGAAGTACGGCCTGAAGGCCTGAGGTCCCGATGCAAGACCGGTTTCTGATGGTTCCTCTCTTGAGTACTTGGTACGCATAGATGTCACTTAGAGCCTGTATTCAATATCCGAAAAAAGCATATCGTAGACTCTGACGGCCTTCGATCACTGATGGGGCCTTGCTTCACTGGCCTCAACTCAATCAAGCTTGTCGTTGGCCCGTCTTCATTTCTCCTGAGAATCATGTAGGTGCAAATACGGTGTAAACGAGTGAGGCCGCCCAGGGACGCTAGCCCTAAGAAATACTAAGTCTTCAAAGTTATGTGATGGCATTTGTGTTGCAAGCCCGCAGACTCGGTCTGACTTATTGAGACTCAACCCATCACTATTTCCAAGTACCCAGCTATTCATGGCTAATCTTGTGGCTCTTCCCGCCACTGTTCCCGCTCTCGCTGTTTAGGCTTCATTGGCCTCCGGCCATGATTGGCAATTCAACCGTCTCCCAGCACCTCTTCAACATGCAGATCTTACAGAGTGGAATCTCCACAACGTCCCCAGCTCCGATGCTACTGACCATCTCATCTTTGAGACGGTGCACTCACTTCTTCAACAATGGCCCAACACGCACATGAGAAACAGTAAGCGAATATATGTGCTGGCTCTTTAGTACGTTCACCTCATCTATAGGTGACAATGTCGTACCGGGAAGCATAGCGAAGGGGGCCTTCTATATCATGGAGCAAGTCGTAGAGAAGTGCCACCAGGTCCGGAATGGGTCGCTGTGGATCCTGAGCATTCGTATCTCTTTTGCCGGAATTTATCCGATCGTTCCCAACAAGGAGGCTGGCATTTCACTCTCATGAGTATTCAACCTCTGAAAGTTGTTTACTTTGATGGAAGTAGTGCCGTGAAGCTTCCAGATGGCCCAATGGACACCCAAGATCTAATTGCATGGGGTAGAATAGGCGATGTCTACGAGAACGAAATGGACGGGATTCAAGATCTTTATTAATCGGGGAAGAAGTTTAACGTAGATGGATTTGTAAAGTAAGCAATGTTCTGTTCCGCTACCTGCCCGTATTAAACGCACTCCAGGATGGAAGTGGACTTGTGAGAGGTCAACTGGATGATACTTCGGCTTTCCCGGACTGCCTCAGTGAGATAATGCTCTGCGATTTTACCTCCGGTGTCAAAATGATTTCCTTTGAGAATCTTGCAAGTCAATGGGATAATCAAACCCCAAACTGTTGGTCTCCATCTGTTACATGCGTACATCAAGTAATGACATTTACACAGCGATATTGGATACATTTGAAGTGATTCATTCTGGTTCTTGGCACAATCACTTCCCTGGAGAGAGTCGCATTCAACTAGACCTCGCCGGGTTGGTTTCCTTCTACGACACCCAACTTGTACCATCACGCGCAAAATGTGTCGAGTAAAGATCGATACGCTCGACGACTTCGAAATGATGCATTGTCTACTGAACTCTTCTGCGACACACATGGACGAAATCCTCGATCGGGCCAAGAAAGCTCAAACACAACTTCGAACCACACTGACCCCTTACCTCCTTGTTTCCGCCAAACCGACCGGTGCACCAAATGAAACAGAGTTCGATTGGACAGTCCCCGTATATGGACTGTGTGCCACAGCGCATACCCATTCGACGGAGTCCCTGTTTGATTCTATGACCGATTCGGAGAAAGTTCTTCTCCAAGCTGTGCTCGGGACAAGTCGAGAGATCTGCCAGGCAGTGACCAAGACGTGGGCCGCTGGAGTATATGCAGGGATGTCGTTGACATCAAAGGCATTGCCCAACGTCACCGAGGTTGCTCATCTTTGGGAGTCTTGCGCGGGGGAACTGGACAGCCTTATGTCCTGGCTCGATTGGAACGTATGGGTTAAGTGCGACCCTGTATGTGGTCCCGAGGTGTGTCTATTGGTACAGTGGTATAAGCGTAACTTACAGTCATATGTCGCGACACGTCGCTGACAGGAAATATGCTATTTCAAAGCCCACGTTCCCCATTGGATTTCCTTAAGCTTGGAAGGCGAAGGAAACTTCGCCTTCGCCATCCAAACCTCGCGAGTCGCACTGGAACAGCCTCCGCCCGCAGACTATGGAAGTGAAGAGACTCACAAAGGAGGCCTGGAGTGTTTCACAAACCAGATCCAGGTGAATGGATCCGTCCGCAACCGAAATGCCTCAGACGACTCGATCCTTTCGAATTTTAATGACCGGTGCCATGTGGGTGACACTGGCAGTCACAGCCATGGCGGAATCATAACTACCGGCATACTACTGCTACAAGCTGTGCGTTGAGTGAATGGTATACTGAACGGGCAGCGGAACCGTGTGTGAACAAGAGCTCCGAAATGTTGCCAGCTGGGTACATGTGACCGGTTGACCCATCATTGCGGCAGTGTACTAGTAGGTATAAAACGATTACCAGAGTCGCGTGTAGTGAACTTTCTTCTACCATCAAATATGCCTGTTTTCAACCCACCACTTACTGGTGATGAGCACGGGAATTATAGGATACAGATAGTAGGAAACAGTGGTATGCTTTTTTTCGCTCAAGTATTCTATGCTTGAAAGAGGACACTCAACCAAGAACTCTTAGGTGCGGGCAAGGTAACATTTCAAGCAAACCGTTTGTGGTACTCCCCAAAACATGTGCCTACTAGTCCACTCTCAGCGCCTACCTCTCTGCAAAGTTAAATATTCCTCACATCGCTCTCGACAAAATCTTCTGGCAACCTGGTTGGCAACAAATGCCGGCCGAGCAATTCGAGGAGAAGGTAAGCGCCTTGATGGCTCAGCATAGCCAAGGGTGGATCATCGATGGAGATTTTGGAAGATGGCTGGGAGAATTGGTTCCGGACAACGCAACAGACATTATATGTGGGTCTGACAGATGTTTCGATCACGCTCCACTAATGGAATGCTGATAGGGCTAGATCCGCCATTGTCTTACTACCTTCACCGTCTTCTCTGGCGTACCTTGATGCGCCTCCTCGGGCTTGGGGCACCATGTGCAGAAGGTTGTAAGGAGACATGGGGCGAGGTTATCTCAACCAAGGGCATCGTCTGGTGGTGCATAACAAACCACCCTGTTTCTAGGACCAAGTACAGAGCTCGGCTTCTACGGATGGGCATTGAGTCGGGAGGAAAGATGATACGCCTGGATGAGTCCAAAGGTGACCTGACCAAATGGAAGGATGATCTCGAAGAACATCAGCGGCAAACGTAGATCACAGTCAATTTCAATGGATAATTGTTGTTCGACTCGTCTGCGAGATCAGTATTTTCCCAGCTATTTAGGCAGAGCCTGACTACCAGGCACCATCCGAGCTATGTGCGTGATTAGATGCTTGGATACATGATACTGGACCATGCCACGTACAAGTGGTGACAACTGGGTGAGTTTCTGAACGTCTCATCTGAGGATTGTTCCGTGTGGGTGAGAAGACACCCATTGACACGGCGGTCCTTCTGAGCGCACTTCGGACTCGAGTTAGCGGTCGAGGCTCGGAGGAGCCCCAAAGCTCGGACAGATCTTTGTGCCGAAGCGAGAGCCGTAGTGCTTCTCACTGGCAGAGGGCGACAGGAGCTAGTGGCTAAAGTCGCAGTACTATGCTGGAGAACTACGTAAGCGGAGTACGCGACGCTATTGAACGTAGGGTATAGTCCTGCGGAACGGAGGGAGCCGGCGCTCTCTCTCCCTCTCTCCGCTTGCTAGTTAGCATCCGTAGTCTGTCTCTTCGTAGTTCGATTCAATCTTTTGCCCCGCCCACCACTCCACGCTCACGCGAGCGAGCACGTCCGGCGCCCCGCAGCGCCCTCCCCGCTCAGTGCTGCCTCACTCGACTCCGTTCGGCAGCCTCGCTGTTCGGCACCCAGCCCGCCCTCACAGCTCGGCTTGCCAAGTTGGATCGGGTCCAGCCCTGGGCCGGAAAACCCCTCCGGGTTTTCGCCCATCCAGTCACATCTTGCACGTCTCCTCCACTACCATCGCTCGACGACCGCAGATCGCACAACATAGACGCAGACACCGTGAGAGTTCAAGCTAACAGAGGTTTCCAATTCCGCTCCCATGCCAGCAGTTCCAATCCATGATGCTAGTGCATCACAACAATTAATCTTGTTGAATGCTCGATAGTACCTACTACTGACGCTGCCTCATGGTCGGACCCTCACCCGGCGAATATTCTATTCTTGGCCTCGATGTTTAGTCATGTGTCAAGTTGGGCTGTCCAGGCTATAAACATGAAGCTGCGACGGGTAACCGGTCGCTGCTGGTATGATGATGGCTCGTGGCCTCGCCCGCCTCGCCTTGCAGCTTTTGCTCATCACTAACGTGTTCCTCCATGTCACGATCGCCAACGTGACAGACCCAGTTGTTGATCTTGGTTATTCGCGATACAAAGGTTACTTTGATAGCCAGACGAACATCACCAAGTTCTTGAGCATTCGCTATGCTGCGCCACCAATTGGTCAGTCCATCCCCTTACTACTATGCTACTAGTTCCAACAACTTATTTGCGCGCCTGAATTACTCAGGGAATCTGAGGTTCCAGGCCCCTCAATCCCCGGCCTTCGAGCCTGGTGTACAGCCCGCCACGCAGAACCCTGATATGTGCTATCAAACCTGGTTTGGCGAAAATATGACGGCCCCGGTCCCGCCACATGAATACCATAAACGGCAGACTACGACACCAGCTGCTTCCGAGGATTGTTTGTTCCTCAAGTAAGTAGTACAGTCTACACGATCACAGAACATAGAAGCCATAGTGTTAGTGTCTTTGTTCCTGGAGAAATGACTGCGCAATCTGTCAGTAATAGTACGGATAGACTCCCTGTACTGGTGTGGATCCATGGTGGAGGGTATGGATTTGGGCGTCTCTCTTTGCATGTGTATCTGATTTGGAGCTCAGTTATGTGTCTGGTTACGCTGCCGAGTACAATGGCGTTGACCTCGTTACCGATTCTCTGAACTCCGTCCTGGTCGTCGTCATCCAATACCGTCTCGGTGTATTTGGTACGTCCTCTATTTACACATGGCCACCTACCTTGATTCCTGCATCAGGATTCCTCCCTGGAAATGATGTTAAAACGTATGGTTCATTGAACGCTGGTCTCCGTGAGCAATTTTAATAACATTTGTTCTGGCCTCTATTCACAATCTTTCACTGTATTGCCAGTTGACCAGAACTTTGCATTGCAATGGGTGCAGGACTATGTACGTTCTTCAATGTACCTATACTACCTATACTGAAAGTCCATGCTTCTTAGATTAGGCTGTTTGGCGGTGATAAGTCCCATGTAACGATATGGGGCGAGTCTGCGGGTGCCGGCTCTGTTCTGCAGCAAATCGTTGCAAACGGAGGCAATACACAGCCGCCGCTGTTCCAAGGTGCAATTGCTAGTTCCACATTTTTACCTTCCCAGTATAATTACAATGACCGAGTGCCTCAGGTATGCTCTACCGTCTTTATGACAGGTTCTGGAGCTGATTTGCATAGTTACTATATAACGAAGTAGTCTCTATGACAGGGTAAACATTATCATACTTATCGTGGCATATTTTGTCTCCATAGTAACTCATCCTTTCAGGTGTGCACCGAGCACCAACGCGTTCACGTGTATCCAATCTGTTGACGTAGCAACCATGCAGAGTGCAAACATTGCTATATCTGCTTCTAATTTCTTTGGCACATTTGCCTTCGTTCCTGTAGTAGACGGCTCGTTCATCATTGAGCGTCCAACTATTACGCTGGCGAAGGGTCGGGTAAACGGGGTAGGTGATCACAAACTCTTCAAAAATATCTTTTTATTCAGTTAACGTCATCAAAGGAAGTGTTGCTTGCGTTCAGCAACCAAAATGAGGGAAACATCTTCATTGATGTAAACGAGACCTTGTCAATTACCGATTACATTTCTCAGCTTTTCCCAGACATGACAAATCGTCAGGTCCACGAAGCAGCATACGTTTACCGTAACTACGGAACTCCACTCGACCAGTCCATCAAGGTGATGGGTGACTGTGAGTTCGACCATGTCAGGCTAGGAAAAATCGTTTATTTGATTTCCTCGTAGCTATTTTCGTGTGCCCAACATATTACTTACTCTCGGCCTTTGCTCGTCGTTCATGGAAAGTAGGCCTTCTAGAATTCCTTCCGATCTGCCTGCAGAGTTTCAACTGTTTGAAGGGACTGTTTGCGATCCCACCGGCATATCATGGCCAGGATTGCATATATTACTTCGATAGGTACGGTTTTCCTTGCTATGGAATTTCACCCAGCGATCTATGATTTCAGCCCTGGTGACCCCCCTCCGTACAACGACACCCAATTCATCAATGCTTTCTCGCAGTCCTTCATGTCCATTGCGAAATTTTACGACGTCAACAGGAAATTTGATCCGGCCAACATCACACCCCGCTGGAACAAATATGACATTGGGGATACCGAGATGATATTTAACCGTACGCAGGCGGGTAAACCAGTCATCGTGCCCATCAAGACTGATCCAGAATTGTTCCCTCGATGCGCGTACGTCTGGTTTCTTGTGGTCCCCTGTCGAAACAGATAGTCAAGTATTACTTGTGTTCACATTTGTGGACGATTTTTAGATTCTGGGCTACGATGACCTCTGCAACTGCGCAGTGATTGATACTATACGTGTAAATCTGTGAATTTCCGCGTTGTGGCGAAGAGTGGCATCAGATTCATCTTGGCATGGGGTGTCAAATTTACCTATAAGCTTCTTCCAACTTGATTTGAAATCCTCTCATTTATACAGGACTTGCTTTGCCCCGATTGCAGAGTGTTCGATCGACAATCCAAAGACGACAGTTTCCTGGATGTCTGAAATTGAATATCTTTAAAGCATGCTTTAGATCAACATTAACATATTATCACTCTATCACCAGCCATTTTGCATTAGATGTAGAGTACTGGCGTAAATACAGATACTTGTCTGTTATATCGAACAGCGTGCAAGTGTTACAGTAAAGTCACGATCGCACGTCTTCAAAGGAGTTAAGTAGGTCCAACATCATCATTCAAACTTTGGTTGTATCCCTCCTAACGCCGCGAACTCAATCCTGTCCGACTCGCCCATGCTTCCTTCGAGGACCTTGGCCTCTCCCGCTGGGCTCGATGCAGCATTCGCGAATATGATCGCGGACATAGTTTAGCCGTACGTTGCGCTTGCAAACTGAATTGACTCTCAATATTGTTTTCTCCGAAACCACAGCAGAGATCACGGTCCTACAATTCTTGCGCATGTATGAAGAATCAAGACATCATAGGGCAAATGATGATGAAACAGAACAGAGTCAGGAAGGTTGTTGCGATGTCCATGGACTTAGCCGTGGTCCTATTGTGAAAGAAACAGGTGACGCCATAAAGGGCACTCCTGGACCTATTCATGTGCTTGAGCATGTGAGAGCGCGAAAGTAGCATGAGAAACACGAAATAGACATACACGAGGGAAATGGGCAGTTTGATACTTCGCAAATAGTTACATGTATCGATTGAGCTGCCATTGCCATGTTGCTCTATACATCCCAATGGACTGTTTGATGGTCTGGGTGATAGCAAGGGCTAAAAGCATCAAGTGGAAGGGTAAACGTACTATGCTACAGTACATGATCATCGATCATCGAGCTTGGGTCCACCAGGGATCACAAAGGGAGGGGTTGGCGAGTGGAACCACGTTGACTAGTGGAAATGAACATCACTACAGTATATCAGAACATGTGTCATGGGTTCCCTAGGCCGGACGCACCTACAGTTGATGTCTTGGAGACACCACAGATGGCCATGAATACCATCGAAAAAAGTACCAGGGCACGTAAATAAGCATGAGGGAACAAATTTGATCGCTTCCGCATTGCATACACCCGCATGATCATCATGATTGTAAAGGCTCAATCATGGGATGGTAGATCAAGTATTGCATTGAAGCAGCTCACAGTCAGCAGCATTGAGAAACGACCAGTATGATATCAGAAATGATGCAGTGCCTTTGGAATTGTCACGACGATTGACGTTAAGAGAAACTGACATGCGGCCTAGTACTGGCATGTTGCCATGCTTTTATTGCAGTGCTCGCCTAGTCTAGGCGTCAGCGCTTTAGGTACATAGAAGTATCTCTAAGTTGGCGAGAGGTGAGTTAAAGAACAGAAGCTGGGTGCTCAGGTTACTTGCATTTCACAGGCCTCCACTTCAAGCGTTACCATCCTCCTTGTTGTCGTCCACCGCCATCTCCTGAATCAACCCCTTATCGTCCACTAACACCTTTTCCGACAATACACTTTGTTCCGCATTGAATTTTGGGCCCTGGAACCAGTGTACGCCACCATAGACCGGAAAATAATACCACATCATCGCAAGGGCCAACGTCCCAAACAATACCACTGATGTATAGTTCATCGCGGCAACATCTGGTCCAGGAGAAGAAGGAAAACAGAGAATGACCAACATAAATAGCATGAAGGTGGTGGCGATGAGTGCGACGGGCGCACCCTGCGAACCCCACGCGATGATGGTTAGCATTATCGCACCGCTGGTCAATTTTGACGAACGACGGAGCTCACCAATACACCAAGTGAAAACGGTCCCGACTTATAATTATTCTCACACACAAACCGCGCCACGATGGGTGTCATGTACGCCACAAATGTCGCTGTTACGGAGATCGTAAATACGGCATTGGTCGCTGCACTGCCGGACAACGCTAATAGGCCGACAAGGATCGCAAACAGGCAGTCAAACCAGACTGTATTGACAGGAGTGCCCGTGTATGTGTTCATTCGGTAGAGGAGATTGGAAAGTGGGAGCGCTCCGTCCCTAGCAAAAGCAAACGATTGGCGAGAAGCCGCAAGGACTTGGGAGGAACCCATCATATATCTGAGGGTGGTATTGGAATGTAGTGACGGGTTGTTTCAGAGCGGAACTCACTGGACAATAATCACAAATGACCATATAACTAGTGTCCAAAGCCGCCCAAAAGAGTTTAGGAATATCTGGGCCATCGGTTGATTGACATTGCTGTTTAAAATGCCGGCAAGATCCGGTCCCATGCAAAAAACCAGCAATATATTGATGACTGATGTACTGCGAATATATTGAGACCTAAAACGCCAATATATAGACTTACCAAAGCCTAGAATGCTCGCAATCGCGATGGCACTGACCTTTCAGAAGCTCAGGGTTGAATTTAAGTAAAAGCACAGGGTGATAAGCTTACTATTCCCCAGGGTGCAGCCACTGCAGCGTTGGACGCCTCCTCACTTATGTGTATCACCGCGTCATAACCAGCTTTCAATGTATGAATAAACTTGAGGCAAGAGGGCTAAATGGGAAAGCAGACACACATATGGTCCAAAGAGGGACTAGCAAACCGAGAATGAATGCAAAAACGTCCGGCCATCCAGAAACTATGGCACCGTTGTTAGGATGACATCCATATTTTATACCTCATACTCACAATTCGTGAAGTTCCCAAAGAGGTACGAAGCAGGGTTCTTCAACTCTTGAGGCGTCGCGATTGGTAGCGCAATAATGACTACCAAACATAGCCTAATCATCGTAGGACAAGGGTTCGTAGCATGATATGGAAAACTGACAGAATGTTAAATATCACATATAATGTCTGTAGCCTCGCAAGTACTCTTGTCCCGAGGCTACAAATGATTGCTTGGGTGAGGATAATTGCAACATAAATGCCACTACGACCCGCCCATTCATGCCTCTCAATAAACAGTATATGAGGGATACTCACTAGGATTGCTCGCTTGTGAAAACCAGCTGCCCATTAGAAGCTATATTCGCTGCTGCTGCAATCTGGACAGCGCATCCCCAGTCAATGGAAGCTGAGTGTATAAATATTAGTAACCGGAAAAATGGAAATAGATGGTGTACACCTATTGAGGTAGTTGTGGCAATCGTGCTCGCGTCTGCACGTCATGTCTAAGTCAATTATGTAGTATGAGCCGGAGCACTGGACCTACATCCGACGATCCAGCACAAGATGTTGCGGTTCCGAGGAGATGCCAAGGTGTATGTCAAGTAGTACAACTGCGATTGCTCTATGCATTTTAGTACGTTGCAAGATAAGATACGTACGCCACCTGAGGTTGGAGCTGACGATGCCAGCTCTGCTAATGCCATTCCGATGAATAGAATAAAAAGCGAGCCGAAAGCCCACTATAAGACGTCAGAACGGGCCCTAGGAACAAGCAAATCCGGACATACGCCCCACACCATCGACACAGGCCCCCCATTAGATGCGGAACTCGAAAGAACAGAGCTGACAATGGCTCAGAGTGGAGAAATGGTAAGCATAAAGCACGAAACGCGCGCACGCTATCGATGGCAAAAGCCCAATGATACTAAATGCGATTCCGAAGACCTAGCAAATATGCCCTTGAATACATAGCCGCATACCACCGTGACGCACCTCGAGAGGGTTGAAGGCGCGCTGGAACTCCTGCTTGTACCCCAAGCGCGCCAATACGGTCTCATCCGACTCATCGACTGCAAGAACGGACATCATGGGCAAGGTTCAAAGAAGCTGGTTGCAACGCACCTAGATCACGTCATCGCGGCCTTCATCGCCTGTGCCAGTGAGTGAACTTGCAGTTCCGCGGACCAAGTACGAACAAACATAGATACGGCCAAAAAAGGTGTATCACTGGACAGCAGCGGTGGAATGGCGACACGAGGTAGTCGTTATTAGACAGATAGTTGTACTGCCTTCATAGCGGCTACATGAATATTCAGTGTGGGCCTAGACTGGCCCGGCGGCAAATAAACAAATATTGGCATAGCTGTGCCGCAGCCGCCTCCGTCCGAGTCCGTCGGCAGACGCGTGACAGTCTCACGCAGTATGTTCATGTGATCCTCTGTAACAGCTACGGTCATCCTGGCCCACTTGATCTTCCATGGTCGGTAAATGAGGCTCGAGGTCATTATGAGCTCTTTTGTCTCCTTTCAGCGAGACAAGCGCAGCCTTGACTATGCCCTTCCTTCTGGTCTCGTATGTGGTCTCGTAGGGTATGTTGTGCATACATCGCTCGTGTTGAGTGAATGTCGATACAAGGATCATCGTTACAGGCGAAAACAGCAGTGGAACCTCTAGACAGGGTAAGATCCTTTTCTAAACCTCCAACCCCGATTATCACAAACATGCAGGTATGCCAGTATGACGTGTAGGTCCATCTACACGTTGACCTTTACACTCCTTCAGGAACGCGGATGAGCGCATTCAAAGCTGGTCTTGCAATATATAGAGAAGCAGGCATGGTAGATTGCTTCAGGGACATTCTGCAACATTGCTTCACATATTTTCGTCCGCCACCGTAAAGTCTATGGCGTACGATCAGTAGCGACTAGTACATTGTGGCTTTTGAGTATCGTTTATTTTTGCTAACGTTCTTCGCAGTTACCCATACCAACATGCGCTCACGAAACAAAATTTCAGCGATTCGCCGCTGGTGCACTTGGAGGTGTGCGGACTCTTCGTCGAGTTCCTCTGGACCCTAACATTGCTTTGTCAAAGAGTTAAATCCGTCACGTCAACATATCCATTGGAGTTGATCATGGCCTGCATGGCATTCAATAGTCGCATGACGAACACCTCCGGACGATCACCGTTCATACATGCTACTCAACACATTTACAGTACTACGAAGTCGCTGTCTCTCCAACATCCCTATCCGTTCCTTCTTCCATCCGCAAGCAAACATTCCCAATATTGAGTTCTACTGCGGGCTCATTGTCACTCTTACTGGCGTGATTCCTTATGCAGGAACTGGGTTTCTCCTGTAGGATTTCTCCCGTGCCCATTCCTACCCTGTTGTAGATGAAAAGGAGATCTCGTCCTCAGTGCAGTCTCCGGAGAAATATCTTAGACTGCACCCTACCTCTTCCACGACATATGAAAGTAGGCAGTTTGACGGCCTGATCGATGGTTGGGTTGGGGGGAGACGGTGAGAGCCGTATATGCTTCTGCGGGCTGGAGGAGTTTCTTTGTTGGTCTCGGTAAGGCTATCTGAAGATTATACCAATGACTGGCATCGACTTTGCAGTATGACAGATATTAAAGCGGATGCTACTGGAATATAGAAGGTAGATGTACACTTTTATCAATATAGAGTACCTGCTACTAAAGACTACGGATTTACTCAATGACGTGACGTGTTGGTGAACGGTGGCCACTCAAACGAAGCAATTTGTTGATTCTTGGGAATATCCATGCGCTCCTTCCGGTGTCAAATATGCGACCTCGAGGTCCTATCAAAGCTGTATAGATATATCTCTATATAGTAATCACGCGCGGGCTGTAAAGCTGTATGCTTCAAGCCATCTGACATACATCTCAATGGTCCCCTACTACAAAATCAACTTCTTTCTTGGCTCAATAGACCCTTTCAAAGTCTCCGTGGTGCCGTTGCCATTCGACTTTATCCAGCGCGCCTCGGTCTCATGATTTATATACTGGAGGACTTTAACACATTTTTTGCTAACCCAGTGTGCCAAACTTGAACGCTTCCCACTGGCAAAGACTTACTCCCGCTACTGCTGAGCCTATCGAAATGGTAAATCCACGAGTCTTTCTGAGTGCGCCGTTTTGGAGGTACAGCGGAGGGAGCGCTGGTGTATTCTATGGCCTCGGAAGATGCATCACAGAATATGTTCTGGGTCAGGGTAACATCGTCATCGCTATTCGTGAAGTTGGAAAATCCGAGGCGCTCCGAGATTTCACAATGAGCTACTCAAAAGACAGCTGCTCGTACTCAACATCGACGTCAGCATCGTTGGAGAAGCTGAGATGGCGTCCATCGATAGTGCCTGCTCCTTGTTCAATGACAATACATATTTGGGGGGCGGCAGTTGCATTCCGCAGAGAGGTGAACGAACTGAGGCGGGGAGGCATGTTATAATAACTCCACTACTAGATTTGCGGGTCCGGCTTGCCTTTCATTTTACGCTGCTAGGTAAGTCATCATCTGGTGTGTATGTCATCCAAGTGATATTTATCATCTCTGGGTAGTAAAAATGGTGATAATATGCACCGATGAAGGATTAATGCAAAGATGTGTAGCTTTAGAAGATTTTGCGGGAGTAAATCTTACCGGAATGGAACACCAAACTGAGTCTGAGTCTGCCAGTCTTTTACTTCTGGGGATGAGTAATCCGGTATTAGATATACGTCTTACAAGCTGGGAGCTTCGACACAGGTGGATTAGCCAAAGTCACATTCTTCCCTAGAAATGCGGTGTATGGTGGTCAAGGATCGCAGCGTATGGGCTTGGTCTTCCGATTCGTTGTGCGATGGTATCTAGCTCCCTGTCGTGATTCGTGAGATCGACATTATCTCACAAAGAAGGCCGTCCAGGGAAAAATTTGTAGTTGAGCCAGCGCTAGTTTCATTTATCCTTCTGAATAAATCCACACATATAACAGGATCTTTAGGGTTATTTAGCGGGGGGTATAAATACGAGTCAATAGTGCTTGTTCTCTTCCCAGGAGAACTAGGGTCAAGGGTGAGGGAGTAATATATATAGGTGAAGTATATAGGCGAAGTCGACACCTTTGGATCTTCTGGAAATCATCGTAATGGCTCGCCCACGCGTTTGGTTAAGTAGGCGCTCTTCTGCATATCTTGGGGGAAAACCCACTGCTCACGTTACGCCTTCATTAGTTACTGGAGCGTCGTCTGGGTTCGGAAAGGCACTGACAGAGTTCGTCTTGAGTCAAGGAGACATCGTCGTGGCGACTCTCAGAAAGCCCGAGGTCCTCCAATCCCTAGCAGAGGATCACCCGAAAGACAGATTACTTGTGCTGAAGCTCGACGTCACTATCCAGGGCGAGATCGACCACACGTTTGCACAAATCAAGAATGTATTCGGCAGACTGGATGTCGTCTTCAACAACGCTGGATATGCTGTCTTCGGAGACGCAGAAACGACGCAGATAAGCACTGCTCGTGCGATGTTTGACGTTAATTTTTGGGGTGCAGTGAGCGTCAGCCGCTCGGCCATCAAGTTCTTCAGGGAAGTCAACCAACCGGGACGCGGAGGAGTGTTATTACAGAACAGCTCTATCACAGGGATAGAGAGCGAGGTTGGCCTGGCGTTTTACAGTGCGAGGTAACCCTGACTTGCGTGATGACATCCCAAGTATTGCTAATACTTGATATTCCAGTAAACACGGTGAGACCTTCCAGTCGTGGGCAACCTTCGGGCTGGAAACTAAGGAACACGTAGCTTTCAACGGATTCTCAGAGAGTTTAGCAAAGGAAATTCTTCCAGAATGGAACATCAAGGTAGGCCATCGCCGCTTGATCCCAGATGGCCAGATCTCGAAAATTTTGCATCAGATTTGCATCATAGGTGCTGGAGGGTTCAGCACGAACGCGGTCGCCAATGCCGATATCTCACCAGAGAATCCGGTGTACAATCATAAAGCCTCAGGACTCCAGATCATTCGGAACCGAATGACTGCCCCGGGGTTCAAATTCCAAGGGGATCCTGCAAAGTTTGCCAGGGCGATCCATGCGCTAGTGAAAAGTGGTAGCATGCCACTACATCTTCCGATTGGCAAAGACGCATTGGCAGTGGCAAAATTGAAATTAGAATCCTTAGGGAGGGACGTATTGGAAGCATCATCTTGGTCCGCGGATCTGCTGCGTGATGGAGTTGCTAAAACTTAGTTACCCGTGTAGTTACGACTCAGGTGCATATAGTGCGTGTTGGAATGCTCGGGGGGATCACATGGTGACTATTTAGCACCTCGGGCGGAGCCGACAAGTTGTTGCCGCCTTGGGAGTTGCGGTCGATGTCAGCTTTTAATAAACGTCTCGAGTTCGAATGGCGTTGGCCCCGAAGCAACCATGTAATCGGGGCTCACCTACTTAGCATCATGGTAGGGGATGCGAAATGACGTTGAATGGCTGTATTATATTTTCTGTCACGACGTGATGTGTGACATGAACGTCGCTTGGCATGATCTTATTCATTCAAGTTTGCAGACAGTGAATATGCCAATTACTACGGTCCATGCGGCAGATACGGTTGCAGCCGGGTGAACAGCACACTGGCGGCTTTCACCGCATGTACCGGGGACACGCGGCATCGTGTTCCTTTCCGGATCGGCGCGCGTGAACCCTCACTGACTCTATGAGTAGGTCATCTGAAACGGCCCCTGCATTTCGGATCCGCAGACCACGAAATTCCAATGATGCCCTGGTTGTTGCTCTGGTCAGATTAATTTTCATGACTTACGGTTGGCAGACATGTGAACTGGGCGAAGCGCAAAACGGCACGCTGGCAGCTTCTGCCACTTAACTTAGTGCCGGGGCCACACGATGTTCGTGATCCTCTCGGAACGCTAAAGCTCGGGCTCATACTAGCAAGTAAATGGAAGCGGCACCCTGTATTTCGGATCCGTAGGTCACGAGGTAAGCCCACTATCCGGTGTTTTTAGTCCCAGTATCGCTACTTATTGTTACTTATTATTGACATCTAAGATCATGTTTATCGGCACGTCTTCAATACCTACCGCTGGGTGCTGGGCGAGAGTTGCGATACGACATCGTTACATGAATTAGGTATTGTTCCCAGAGACTCACGGGGCAGAATGGCAACAAATATCCTGAGTTCACTTCTCAGTTTGACGGGAGCAAGAGCGCTTCCGCCCCTCAAACACTGAGATCAAGGTGTGTCAGCGATCACTGGGGGGTGCTTCTAATGAGGACTGACGACAGCTGACTCGTGACAGGTGGTTTTGAGTAAATTGCTTCTGCAATATATAAGTGAACCCGGGCAAAGCAGAGTGCTATAGGGCGGATCGTCTTCAATCACTCCTGAAGACTCTTGCGATGTTACATGCAACCATTTTCGGTCTCACTGCGGCCACCCTAGTCCGTGCGCTTTCTCTACAGGTGCCGTTGGGCTCTAATCAGCATGGACAAGATGAGCATCACCCAACTAGTCTCACTCTCGATGGTTCGGACCTCGCCGAATGGAGTTTTGATAAAATTTTGAACCACAACAACACCGATAATCTTGTGTTCGAGACGGTGCATTCGTTACTTCAACATTGGCCCAACACCCGTATGAGAAATGGTAGGCGATCTATATGCTTGCTCGCTTGCTTTCGTGACCTCAACTTCTAGGCCATAACATTGTCCCTGGAGTCATTCCGAAAGGAACGCTTCTTTATCACGGAGGGCCTGATAACGAGTTGCCGACGAGCCCGGAATGGATTGGAACAGATCCTGAACATTCTTATCTTTTCTGTCGCAATATGTTCACCCCTTCCGATGGATGCTGGCACTTCAACCTCGTGGCTACTCGGCCGCTGAAAATAGTGTACTTTGACGGCAGCAGTGCTGCAGGGGTCGCGGACGGGCCAATGGATACACAAGATCTTATCATATGGGGTAGGAGTGGTGACGTATTTGAAGATGAAATGGAACGAGCTGAAGACCTATGCAAGTGGGGGAAGAATTTTGATATAGATGGCTTTGTGAGGTACATTCTTACTCATTTTCCATTAGCCTGCATTAAAAACATTTCTGACAGGATGGAAATGGATTTGTGAGTAATCCATCCAATACCCTCGCTTGATCGGATTTTACTCAGATAGCCACATAGTGAGATCATGTTTTGCGACTTTTCCTCTGGGCTTCGTGTAGTTTCTTCCACGAAACTTGCAAGCAAATGGACTGGTGAATTACCGATTTGTGAGTTCTTATTCGCTGAATCTTGTACTCAAGAAATGCTGAGACCGATTCTCACAGCGGGATCTGAGCTGTTCGAAGTCATCCACGCAGGTACTTGGCACAGTCACTTTCCTGGTGAAACGCGAATCCAGTTGGACCTATCCGGGCTGGTCTCTTTCTATGACACTCAAATTGCACCTTCGTTGGTTCCCATTCGCGCTGGCCAAGAAAGGTGGGATCATCGAGTACTGAATATTTCCACCGAGGACTTGTTGCTCGTGAGGGCAAGGCTGGAAACCAATTTGATGAGGCCCCATGGTGCGTCGAGCAGAATTGATTGGAAAACACTCGTCCACGTGGTAGTGGATCGGTATGCGCAACGGCTCGAACTGACACGGTACCTCGTGAACTCCTCGGCGACCAACCCGGATGAAATGATTGATCTCGCCAAGAAAACTCAAACTCAACTTCGGATCATGCTTACACCGTATATCCATTTTTCCGCCATGCCAACCAATCTATCGAACGAAGGAGAACTAGATTGGGCAGTTCCGATATACAAGTTGTGCTCTACAGCACATACAGCTGCTCTGGAGTCCCTGATCGACTCCATGACGGATTCAGATAAACTGATTCTCCAGGCAGTGCGGGGGACAAACCGGGAGATTTGCCGGGTCTTGACGAAGATGTGGGCCTCCGGAGTATACGCGGGGGTTGATAGGTCGCTGAATACGAAAGGGTACCACGATATTGACGAGTTAGCTCGTCTTCAGGAAATCTGGGAAGAAACCTTGAGCGGTTTGATGGCCTGGCTTGATTGGAATGTATGGGTCAAGTGCAACCCTGGTTGTGCTGCAGAGGTACGTTGTTCTTGTCGCTACACGCGCCTCGCACATTCGTAATTAATGGCACGACAGGAGATGTGCTACTTGCCTACATGGCCTATCGGTTTTCCTTGGTTGTTCGATGCGGTGCCCCTACCTCAACCGTTCCCTCCGTCCGATGACTATATGCCACGCGGCATAGAAAACTCGACGACTTGGAAGTCACGAAGAATAGTCATGAAAGGCCTTGCCGATAAGGCGTCAAAGATTCTCAAGATTGAGCCCGACGAATGGATCCGCCCGCAGCCTAAATGCATCAGGCGGATTAAACCATACACATATTGATGATTAGCGGTCAACTAGCTATTTTGCGAAATACCTACCCTACTTTTCAGTTGTCAGAAAATTGGCAACAGGGTCGACTGTCCGTTTAGATTTATGTATATACTTGTTGTCCAGATCATGGTCACTCGCCACGGTAACACTCGTACGTCGAGTACCTAACCCAGTATTCTTTCTTGGATACACAAATCATCTAGGTGAAATGAAATTATCGGTCCCGTCACGACTTGTACATTCAATGACTCGTAGTTTTGATCCATCAATTGAGGCGGGCGCTACTAGAGAACGCTCTCCGGTTATCTATTCGCCACAAACCAATACCAGCCAGCTGTCATACTATTCGTAGCACTAGTCGACATCCTGAAATGTCTTCCTGCTTCGCTCGTATGGATGTCGAGAGCGGGTAAAAGGCCGCTACCGTGAGATAAATAGTAGGACACCAAGAGGGACAGCCTCGCCGACAAAGAACTTGGAGTGGGTAGAAAGTGCAAGGCTCATGCGAATTTGCAAGCATGCCTAGACCTCATTACGAGGGACTGTGTGAGGAGATCATTCATCCCAACTGCGAAATGGAACTCATCGTGGAGGCTTCGATGGTCGGTTCCTGAATATTGCTGGCAGCCTGCCACGCCACTAGGCTCCTACTCACCGCTGCGTCGAGAGTGAAAGGCGACATCCGCACTTGTGTCACCATAAGCGTTACTTATTAGTAACAATTAGGTGACGCAACTTCTTTACTAGTTGTGGGACTCGGCTGGCTCAGCTAGCAGGTGGCTAGCACTGAGTCCCAGTGAAAAGAGGGGTATGAGGTGGTATGTCAGCGCATGTAGATCTAGGCAATAGGTACACATACGAGTGCATGTGGAATGGACGCCAGCATAGCTGTTTTCCGTATGAGTACAAATGTGACCATACCCCCACCTATGCCGTATGGGCCCATAGTAGCATAGGTCATGCATGCGTCCACATAGGCACACATGGGTCACACATACGTCAACATAGCCGCACATCGGCCCACATATCCCTCTTTTTCACTGGGACTGAGTACCGGGTGCAGCTGCAGAACCGGTGGCTAGCCAAGCTACCCCTTGAAGCGGCACCAAGATTCAACTTGGGCATACTACTATGTACAAGTCCGATCATTTCAGGTGGGTACTTTTGAAGTAGTTGCGCTGGGTCCCCCACCCTTAACTAACCGCTGGGAAGGAGCGTGCGCTGGCCCACCGGTAGCGGGCGGCAGGAAATCAAACTTGAAATTCACGTAAGGAAGCTGCTTTTGGCATGAACTGACTTGAGCTGGCACCATACCATTTCCGGTGGTGTAGATGTCTCGATTCTTATTGATGCCAGATTGTCTTAATGGACCTCTGATCAACACAACCAGACCCACTGGGCATCAATCCTACCTGTACATTGAACTCGAAACTAGGAGTATTATCATACTACATGCTCATCAGTCGCGGCCGTCGGGATAGCATTTCAAATATGCACGCACTCTTCGATGACAGAAGTTTATTGTGCATGAGGCTTGAAACACGCGAATAGTCCTGCTTTGGCGCTCCGCTCGGGTATGAGTTTCGTTCGTTGGAAGTGAAATGTGAGGC